>CM034539.1:59890920-60047435 GCA_020002185.1 Paraescarpia echinospica | reverse complement strand
AATCCATCCCCATCGTCTTCTTGTTATTTCATCTTCGGCAGACAGTTGGTGTGTCCTCAGTTATTAGCTATCGCTAATAATAATTCTTCGTTCTGAGCAGGACGAGATCTAGAAAATAACATGCATTTTGTCTTAGAAATGTTTAAGATAGTTTATTGGCACGAAACCAGTCAGCTAATATTTCAAGTTCGTTATTCATATCTTTTTATATGTAATTAATTTGTTTTCCAGTTTTTTTTATATAGTAGTGTCATCAGCAAACAATATTGTTTCGCACACATTTACACAGAAAGGAAGGTCATTATTCTATAAAATAAACAAAAGCTGTGGGACACCGTGTGTGACATCCTGCTGAAGTGAGTCACTAGAACTGTACTTAACATACTGTTTCCTGTTTGAAAGGTAACTCTTAAACCGTTTGAGTGGAGTACCCTTTATACCGTAATATTCAAGTTTGTGTAATAGGATTTGGTGGTTGATAGTATTGAATGCTTTACTTAGATTCAGAAAAACAGCAAGGACCGAGTCCTTTTTTTCTAGTGCATTAATAACGTCACTAGTAAAAACGGTAATAGCATTGGTTGTTGAATGTTTCTCACGAAAACCATATTTGTTATTGTTCAATATATTGTTTTTCTGTATAAAATTATAAATCCTTCTATGTACAACTTTCCCCAGTATTTTAGAAATTGAAGGTAACGAAGATATTGGTCTATAATTAGAAAAGTCATAGGTAACTTTAGACTTATATACAGGTATAATGTTTGCTATTTTTATTTTGTCAGGCACTATTCCCTCACCTATCGACTTATTTATTAAAATAGTTATTGGTAAGGCTAATTGCTCACTGAACAATTTCATGAGGCGGGGACTAAAATTGGCATATACAGAACTGGTCTTAGGTTGGGGAGACATTATTATTTGCCTGATTTCATTTACATCGGTCGGACTCATGAAGAGACTTCTTGGATTTTGTTTAGGACAATTCTGAATATATTTAATAAATTGCTCTTTAGGTTGAGGGATTGCATTTGCGAGGTTTGAACCAACATTAGTGAAAACATTAAACAATATATTCGACATTTGATGAGGGTCCTTAATTATACCGTTATTATAATTAAAGTGAGACGAAATGCCTGATTTATCGTTGTTTTTCCCAATCATGGTTCTAAGTAATTTCCAAGTTTTTTTAGAGTCGTTTTTAAATGTTTTAATTGATTAGTATAGTACGTTGTTTTGGCAATTTGTTTTAGTTTATTATACATGTTTCTATACTGTGCATAACGGATATAAGTAGAATGTGTCTTAGATTTGCCGAGTTTTTTTGATGTTACTGATGATTGACCTATAGTCATCCACTTATTCCGTATTACCAAAAATAGATAAGCGAGCGAAAAATGAACAACTCAGAACACGTCCAAAACATGAAATTATACGGTCGCTAGCACCCTCACGGCTCGTCCTGCCCCGACGATCTTGATATCATTTGAAGGGATGCACTTTGTTATTCTAGCGTCATCTAGATTTCCCGGTAACCGTTTAAAGAACACCGATAAACGGACCTACAATCACGCCGTTTTCGGTGTTCTGTACGGTTCCGAACGATGTTGGCGGCGGGTACTCAGTACACTAATCTTCCGATTGCGGCGCTGTTTTCCTCATTTGCATAGGTTCAGACATGCGCACTTCACCATTTCTTGATTTCATGTTATAAGCTCCACCCACTTTTAAACCGCGGCGAAATTGATGTGCTTTGATCGCAGCGAAACCGATATATCTCTACGTCGGCGTGACGTCACAATAACGTACGCCACCCAACGGGTCTAAATTCGTTGCGTTGGTTGGTTGATATACGTGATTATGACATCACGCCTACTTCGCGTATGTCATTTTAGCAGCCGTTTGAAAGTGGGTGGAGCTTATACCATGAAATCAGATAGTGGTGCCTCAATCGGTAGTTTGGTGAACTGTGTCGACGAAACAACATCTTTCGCAGTGTCTAAGACACCGGAACGGGTCCTGTCGTAGGTCCGTTTTAGTTAATTTTAGGAATGATTATCAGGAAACCATTTATATGTTTGAATTGCAAAAATCTTAAACTTTCAAACGACATCAATATTGTTGGGATCCGACGAACCGTATTGGTACTAGCAGTCGTTCAAAAGGCGTTTTTGGAACGTGTTTGAGTTGTTCATTTTTCGCTCGCTTATCTATTTTTGGTATTACGTATTTGGGATTAATTTTAGCAATTTTCTCCTGCGCGAATGTCTGAATAACATAGTTAAGTTTTTTAGTTAATTCCCTGAACGCATTATCTGTATCTAACTGGTGTAAATAAGTCCAATCAATTTCGCGGAGTGTATATGTTATATGACCAATGGATTTGTCAGACATGGGTCTGTGTTTGAATATTAACGGCTCATTTGATTTTTTACAAGGCTTCTGCTTGCCAATTAAACAGAATATAGGCAGGTGATCGGATATATCACAACATAATATGCCAGAAAGAACAAATGGGGTTGTATGTCGTACATATATGTTATCAATAAGAGTAGCGGATGTATGGGTGATACGCGTTGGTTTGGTAATTGTTGGAATGGTGTTAGCAGCTAGGTGTAAGTATAGTAAGTCGGATGAAGTTTTATATGAGTTAATTTTTAGGTAGTCAAAATTTTGATCAGTGCCAATTGGTTTGAGCGTTGAATCTTATTTAATATTGCCTCTTATCTTTGAATAGATGAAGACACATTTGAATTAGGGATCCGGTATATTTCACCAACGACTGAGATTTGACCATTAATGCTGGATTCAATAAATACAGATTCAAATTCCCCCTCCACGAAGATATCAAGGTCTTCACGGTGATTATACTGAATATTATCACGTACATACATCGCGACACCACTTTTAGATTTACATTTCCTATTCTTGTAAATCAAATTATAATTAGGCAGTTTTAAAAATGCGCACTGTTGTCATTTAAAAAGATTTCACATAATAAGATACAATCAATGTCAACATGTGCATCTGTATCTATATCTGTATTTTGACTGGCAAAATGTCCTATGGACACATCACGCCAGTGCGCATGGTGGCTCAGTAGTAAAGGAGGTTAAGTACGCCGGAGGGTGTCGCGTCGCGGTGGAAGTGGAAAGTACCCGGATGTAGGTCAAGGTCAAATACCCGGATGTATGTCAAGGTCAAATACCGGATGTAGGTCAAAGGTCAAGTACCCGGATGTAGATCGAGGTCACGTGGCGCCCCTATCGGACTTTTTCGGAACTAAAATAGCTCCCCCCTGGCGGATAGTTGGTGAACTAAAACATTTCCCGCCAAAACTAGATAGCGCCCCTGACGGATAGTTGGTGAATTAAAATAGCTCCCCCTGGCGGATAGTTGGTGAACTAATTATTTCCCGCCAAAATATAAAATAGCGCCCCCTTAAAAGCGCCACCTAGCGGATAGTTGGCGAACTAAAATTATATAAAAGCGCCCCCCCTATCGGAATTTTTCGGAACTAGGATAGCTCCCACGGACGGATAGTTGGTTAATTAAAACAGCGACCCCTATCGGAATTTTTCGGAACTAAAATAGCGCCTCCTATCGGAATTTTTCGGAACTATAAAAGCGCCACCTAACGGATAGTTGGTGAACTAATTATTTCCCGCCAAAACTGAAAAAGCGCCCCTGTCGGATAGTTGGTGAACTAATTATTTCCCGCAAAAACCAAAATAGCTCCCCTGGCGGATAGTTGGTTAACTATAACAGCGCCACCTAGCGGATAGATAATGAACTAAATCAGCGCCACCTAGCGGAATTTTTTGGAACTAAAATAGTTCCCTCCCAAATCCAAATAGCGCCACCTGGCGGATTTTTGTCTAACTACAGTTTGAGACTGGAGGATAAATTGTGAAGTAAATGTTCGAGTACTGCAAATATTCGTGTCTCTTGCACGCTTGCGTGCAATAGAGCCCCCTGACGGATAGCTCAGGAACTACAAACATCATCCCCTAGTGGACAAGTGAGTGAACCCCGTGTTAAAGCATAGGGAATTTTCCCCATGTTAAAGGATAGGGAAACACCCGGATGTTGCCGAATTTTGCTCTTGCTCTCAGCCAATTCCAAAGTCAAGGATTATGCAACTGATGGTATCCCGACAGCCTCTGCGCCACCTGCGATTGACCAATCACGAGCGAGCTGGGCATTGTGGGCGTGGCTAGTTATGCAAATGAGCTTGGAAAAGTATTTCCCATGTTATGAGATAGGGAATTTTTACCATGTTAAAGCATAGGGAATTTTCCCCATGTTAAGAGATAGGGAATTTTTACCATGTTAAAGCATAGGGAATTTTCACTATGTTATGAGATAGGGAATTTTCCCCATGTTAAAGCATAGGGAATTTTCACCGTGTTAAAGGATAGGGAATTTTCCCATGTTAAAGCATAGGGAATTTTTCAAACTGCTACGCACAGTAATTTTGTACCCGAGGTTGACTTGGTTAATCAGATAGCGCTTTGGTTAGCCATTGTTTTGAGCTTTCGTACTTGAATATAATCTCATCATTTGATGTTATGGTCATTGACGTTATAGTGAGTGAAAAATCTCCCTGTTAACCGGTATAAACTGGTATAAATCAAGCCTCAAGGGTCTGTGTATTGGCCCCGTGTTAAGCCATAGGGAAGTTATACGAACTTATCTGTTAAAACATTCAAACTACCAGCTATCTGTGTAATATTTTGGTCAAACTGTTTGTCATTTGCACTTACCAACGGTCACAGTTGAAAGTCCGCGTACAAACCGGATCCAAACTGGTGTCAAACTGTTTTGAACTGATATATCCTATCCAAGGCTCATCCGTATTTCATCTGTGCCTAGAGACCACCAATACTGTTTCAGCATTTTATCATGCTGGTGTTCTTAACCTATACGTGTGTACGTATGTACGTATGTACGTAGGTGCATAATCGCGTTCAACATCATTATTAAATAAATAAATGCGCTATGTGCGATGCGCAATGTCGACTCGATCACCTTGATGCCAAAGGTCATATATCAATACAAGACGGCGCAGTGCTCGCTATCTACATTGTTCGAGGAAAGTGAAGCGTCATGTTACAACAGTACAGGTACATAATAACCTCCCAGATAAGATGTACCAGTATCTATATAGTTTACCGTATTAAGGTTCAAGTGTACACAGGACCATTAGAACGTTTTTATCCTTTTTCGTACTATAGTATTTAAATTCGTGCTTCTTCGGTAAAACCTTCGAAACCAACTTCTGTCGTAAAACAAATAACCTGGCATGGGTAATCGAAAATGAACTCATAGATTCATATATATATATATATATATATATATATATAGATACATCAAGAGACGAGACTGTGACCGTGATGTGTGATCTATGACCGAGATGTGTCACGAGACTACGGATGACACATCACACGATAAAGTACTCAGACCAACTAGTGGTGCGAACGAAACACTACAGTTTGACCAACACACATCACGAATCGAACTATAGACACGAGTCGGACAACCGAAACACTATAGTTTGACCAACACACGGCACGAATCGGACTCAGACTTAACCGATTACGCTGCACAAATTGAACTCAGACCAACTAGTTGCGTAAACGAAACACTATTCTTTGACCAACACATGTCACAAATTGAACTCAGATCAACTAGTCACACAAACGAAACACTATGCTTTGACCAACACGTATCACGAATTGGACTCAGATCAACTAGTTGGACAAACGAAACATTATGCTTTGACCAACACGTGTCACGAAAACGAAACACTATGCTTTGACCAACACGTGTCACGAATTGAACTTAGATCAACTAGGCACATCACACGAGACTATGACCGATATATGGTACGAGACTTCGGATGACACGTCACACGAGAGTACCGACGAGACAAGAGACGAGACTATGACCGAGATATGTCACGAGACTACGGATGACACATCACACGAGAGTACCGACGAGACAAGAGACGAGACTATGACCGAGATATGTCACGAGACTACGGATGACACATCACACGAGACTATGATCGAGATATATCACGAGACTTCGGATGACACGTCACACGAGAGTACCGACGAGACAAGAGACGAGACTATGACCGAGATATGTCACGAGACTACGGATGACACATCACACGAGAGTACCGACGAGACAAGAGACGAGACTATGACCGAGATATGTCACGAGACTACGGATGACACATCACACGAGACTATGATCGAGATATATCAGGAGACTTCGGATGACACGTCACACGAGAGTACCGACGAGACAAGAGACGAGACTATGACCGAGATATGTCACGAGACTACGGATGACACATCACACGAGACTTCGGATGACACATCAAACGAGATTACGGACGAGATATCACACGAGAATACCGTCGAGACAAGAGACGAGACTATGACCGAGATATGTCACGAGATTACGGATGACACATCACACGAGACTTCGTATGACACGTCACACGAGAGTACCGACGAGACAAGAGACGAGACTATGACCGAGATAGGTCAAGAGATTACGGATGACACATCACACGAGACTACGGATGACACGATACTACAGATGGCACATCAGAATAGACGGGTTATCGCGTGAGATTTCCTGAAAAAGGAAGCAAAGCAAAGCAAATAGGTGTGTTATCGCGTGATATTTGCTTCAAAAGGCAGCAAAACAAAGCAAATAGGCGTGTTATCGCGTGAGATTTGCTTCAAAAGGCAGCAAAGCAAAGCAAATAGGCGTGTTATCGCGTGAGATTTGCTTCAAAAGGCAGCAAAGCAAAGCAAATAGGCGTGTTATCGCGTGAGATTTGCTTCAAAAGGCAGCAAAGCAAAGCAAATAAACTGGCGGTATCGCGTGAGATTGCTAAAGAATAACTCGGCTCGTCGGCGATATTATCGCGTGAGATTTCGCTAAAGGCAACTCGCTCAGCTCGTCGGCGGTGTTATCGCGTGAGATTTGCTTCAAAAGGCAGCAAAGCAAAGCAAATAGGCGTGTTATCGCGTGAGATTTGCTTCAAAAGGCAGCAAAGCAAAGCAAATAGGCGTGTTATCGCGTGAGATTTGCTTCAAAAGGCAGCAAAGCAAAGCAAATAGGTGTGTTATCGCGTGAGATTTGCTTCAAAAGGCAGCAAAGCAAAGCAAATAGGCGTGTTATCGCGTGAGATTTGCTTCAAAAGGCAGCAAAGCAAAGCAAATAGGCGTGTTATCGCGTGAGATTTGCTTCAAAAGGCAGCAAAACAAAGCAAATAGGCGTGTTATCGCGTGAGATTTGCTTCAAAAGGCAGCAAAACAAAGCAAATAGGCGTGTTATCGCGTGAGATTTGCTTCAAAAGGCAGCAAAGCAAAGCAAATAGGCGTGTTATCGCGTGAGATTTGCTTCAAAAGGCAGCAAAGCAAAGCAAATAGGCGTGTTATCGCGTGAGATTTGCTTCAAAAGGCAGCAAAGCAAAGCAAATAACACGCCTATTTGCTTTGCTTTGCTTCCTTTTTCAGGAAATCTCACGCGATAACCCGTCTATTCTGATGTGCCATCTGTAGTATCGTGTCATCCGTAGTCTCGTGTGATATGTCATCCATAATCTCTTGACCTATCTCGGTCATAGTCTCGTCTCTTGTCTCGTCGGTACTCTCGTGTGACGTGTCATACGAAGTCTCGTGTGATGTGTCATCCGTAATCTCGTGACATATCTCGGTCATAGTCTCGTCTCTTGTCTCGACGGTATTCTCGTGTGATATCTCGTCCGTAATCTCGTTTGATGTGTCATCCGTAGTCTCGTGTGATGTGTCATCCGTAGTCTCGTGACATATCTCGGTCATAGTCTCGTCTCTTGGCTCGTCGGTACTCTCGTGTGACGTGTCATCCGAAGTCTCGTGCCATATCTCGGTCATAGTCTCGTGTGATGTGTCATCCGTAGTCTCGTGACATATCTCGGTCATAGTCTCGTCTCTTGTCTCGTCGGTACTCTCGTGTGACGTGTCATCCGAAGTCTCGTGACGTATCTCGGTCATAGTCTCGTCTCTTGTCTCGTCGGTACTCTCGTGTGACGTGTCATCCGTAGTCTCGTGTGATGTGTCATCCGTAGTCTCGTGACATATCTCGGTCACAGTCTCGTCTCTTGTCTCGTCGGTACTCTCGTGTGATGTGTCATCCGTAGTCTCGTGTCATCCGTAGTCTCGTGACGTATCTCGGTCATAGTCTCGTCTCTTGTCTCGTCGGTACTCTCGTGTGACGTGTCATTCGAAGTCTCGTGACATATCTCGGTCATAGTCTCGTGTGATGTGCCTAGTTGATCTAAGTTCAATTCGTGACACGTGTTGGTCAAAGCATAGTGTTTCGTTTTCGTGACACGTGTTGGTCAAAGCATAATGTTTCGTTTGTCCAACTAGTTGATTTGAGTCCAATTCGTGATACGTGTTGGACAAAGCATAGTGTTTCGTTTGTGCAACTAGTTGGTCTGAGTTCAATTCGTGACACGTGTTGGTCAAAGCATAGTGTTTCGTTTGTGTGACTAGTTGATCTGAGTTCAATTTGTGACATGTGTTGGTCAAAGAATAGTGTTTCGTTTACGCAACTAGTTGGTCTGAGTTCAATTTGTGCAGCGTAATCGGTTAAGTCTGAGTCCGATTCGTGCCGTGTGTTTGTCAAACTATAGTGTTTCGGTTGTCCGACTCGTGTCTATAGTTCGATTCGTGATGTGTGTTGGTCAAACTGTAGTGTTTCGTTCGCACCACTAGTTGGTCTGAGTACTTTATCGTGTGATGTGTCATCCGTAGTCTCGTGACACATCTCGGTCATAGATCACACATCACGGACACAGTCTCGTCTCTTGATGTATCTATATATATATATATATATATATATATGAATCTATGAGTTCATTTTCGATTACCCATGCCAGGTTATTTGTTTTACGACAGAAGTTGGTTTCGAAGGTTTTACCGAAGAAGCACGAATTAAATACTATAGTACGAAAAAGGATAAAAACGTTCTAATGGTCCTGTGTACACTTGAACCTTAATACGGTAAACTATATAGATACTGGTACATCTTATCTGGGAGGTTATTATGTACCTGTACTGTTGTAACATGACGCTTCACTTTCCTCGAACAATGTAGATAGCGAGCACTGCGCCGTCTTGTATTGATATATGATCTTTGGCATCAAGGTGATCGAGTCGACATTGCGCATCGCACATAGCGCATTTATTTATTTAATAATGATGTTGAACGCGATTATGCACCTACGTACATACGTACATACGTACACACGTATAGGTTAAGAACACCAGCATGATAAAATGCTGAAACAGTATTGGTGGTCTCTAGGCACAGATGAAATACGGATGAGCCTTGGATAGGATATATCAGTTCAAAACAGTTTGACACCAGTTTGGATCCGGTTTGTACGCGGACTTTCAACTGTGACCGTTGGTAAGTGCAAATGACAAACAGTTTGACCAAAATATTACACAGATAGCTGGTAGTTTGAATGTTTTAACAGATAAGTTCGTATAACTTCCCTATGGCTTAACACGGGGCCAATACACAGACCCTTGAGGCTTGATTTATACCAGTTTATACCGGTTAACAGGGAGATTTTTCACTCACTATAACGTCAATGACCATAACATCAAATGATGAGATTATATTCAAGCACGAAAGCTCAAAACAATGGCTAACCAAAGCGCTATCTGATTAACCAAGTCAACCTCGGGTACAAAATTACTGTGCGTAGCAGTTTGAAAAATTCCCTATGCTTTAACATGGGAAAATTCCCTATCCTTTAACACGGGGAAAATTCCCTATGCTTTAACATGGGGAAAATTCCCTATGCTTTAACATGGTAAAAATTCCCTATCTCATAACATGGGAAATACTTTTCCAAGCTCATTTGCATAACTAGCCACGCCCACAATGCCCAGCTCGCTCGTGATTGGTCAATCGCAGGTGGCGCAGAGGCTGTCGGGATACCATCAGTTGCATAATCCTTGACTTTGGAATTGGCTGAGAGCAAGAGCAAAATCCGGCAACATCCGGGTGTTTCCCTATCCTTTAACATGGGGAAAATTCACTATGCTTTAACACGGGGTTCACTCACTTGTCCACTAGGGGATGATGTTTGTAGTTCCTGAGCTATCCGTCAGGGGGCTCTATTGCACGCAAGCGTGCAAGAGACACGAATATTTGCAGTACTCGAACATTTACTTCACAACTTATCCTCCAGTCTCAAACTGTAGTTCGACAAAAATCCGCTAGGTGGCGCTATTTGGGTTTGGGAGGGAAACTATTTTAGTTCCAAAAAATTCCGCTAGGTGGCGCTGATTTAATTCATTATATATCCGCTAGGTGGCGCTGTTATAGTTAACCAACTATCCGCCAGGGGAGCTATTTTGGTTTTGGAGGGAAATAATTAGTTCACCAACTATCCGACAGGGGCGCGTTTTCAGTTTTGGCGGGAAATAATTAGTTCACAAACTATCCGTTAGATGGCGCTTTTATAGTTCCGAAAAAATTCGATAGGGGGCGCTATTTTAGTTTCGAAAAATTCCGATAGGGGTCGCTGTTTTAATTAACCAACTATCCGTCAGGGGGATCTATTTTAGTTCCGAAAAATGTCGATAGGGGGCGCTTTTATATAATTTTAGTTCGCCAACTATCCGCTAGGTGGCGCTTTTAAGGGGCGCTATTTTATATTTTGGCGGGAAATAATTAGTTCGCCAACTATCCGCCAGGGGGAGCTATTTCAATTCACCAACTATCCGTCAGGGGGCGCTATCTAGTTTTGGCGGGAAATGTTTTAGTTTACCAACTATCCGCCAGGGGAGCTATTTTAGTTCCGAAAAAGTCCGACAGGGGGCGCCACGTGACCTCGATCTACATCCGGGTACCTGACCTTTGACCTTGACCTACATCCGGTACTTGACCTTGACATACATCCGGGTATTTGACCTTGACCTACATCCGGGTACTTTCCACTTCCACCGCGACGCGACACCCTCCGGCGTACTTAACCTCCTTTACTACTGAGCCACCATGCGCACTGGCGTGATGTGTCCATAGGACATTTTGCCAGTCAAAATACAGATATAGATACAGATGCACATGTTGACATTGATTGTATCTTATTATGTGAAATCTTTTTAAATGACAACAGTGCGCATTTTTAAAACTGCCTAATTATAATTTGATTTACAAGAATAGGAAATGTAAATCTAAAAGTGATGTCGCGATGTATGTACGTGATAATATTCAGTATAATCACCGTGAAGACCTTGATATCTTCGTGGAGGGGGAATTTGAATCTGTATTTATTGAATCCAGCATTAATGGTCAAATCTCAGTCGTTGGTGAAATATACCGGATCCCTAATTCAAATGTGTCTTCATCTATTCAAAGATAAGAGGCAATATTAAATAAGATTCAACGCTCAAACCAATTGGCACTGATCAAAATTTTGACTACCTAAAAATTAACTCATATAAAACTTCATCCGACTTACTATACTGACACCTAGTTGCTAACACCATTCCAACAATTACCAAACCAACGCGTATCACCCATACATCCGCTACTCTTATTGATAACATATATGTACGACATACAACCCCATTTGTTCTTTCTGGCATATTATGTTGTGATATATCCGATCACCTGCCTATATTCTGTTTAATTGGCAAGCAGAAGCCTTGTAAAAAATCAAATGAGCCGTTAATATTCAAACACAGACCCATGTCTGACAAATCCATTGGTCATATAACATATACACTCCGCGAAATTGATTGGACTTATTTACACCAGTTAGATACAGATAATGCGTTCAGGGAATTAACTAAAAAACTTAACTATGTTATTCAGACATTCGCGCAGGAGAAAATTGCTAAAATTAATCCCAAATACGTAATACCAAAAATAGATAAGCGAGCGAAAAATGAACAACTCAAACACGTTCCAAAAACGCCTTTTGAACGACTGCTAGTACCAATACGGTTCGTCGGATCCCAACAATATTGATGTCGTTTGAAAGTTTAAGATTTTTGCAATTCAAACATATAAATGGTTTCCTGATAATCATTCCTAAAATTAACTAAAACGGACCTACGACAGGACCCGTTCCGGTGTCTTAGACACTGCGAAAGATGTTGTTTCGTCGACACAGTTCACCAAACTACCGATTGAGGCACCACTATCTGATTTCATGGTATAAGCTCCACCCACTTTCAAACGGCTGCTAAAATGACATACGCGAAGTAGGCGTGATGTCATAATCACGTATATCAACCAACCAACGCAACGAATTTAGACCCGTTGGGTGGCGTACGTTATTGTGACGTCACGCCGACGTAGAGATATATCGGTTTCGCTGCGATCAAAGCACATCAATTTCGCCGCGGTTTAAAAGTGGGTGGAGCTTATAACATGAAATCAAGAAATGGTGAAGTGCGCATGTCTGAACCTATGCAAATGAGGAAAACAGCGCCGCAATCGGAAGATTAGTGTACTGAGTACCCGCCGCCAACATCGTTCGGAACCGTACAGAACACCGAAAACGGCGTGATTGTAGGTCCGTTTATCGGTGTTCTTTAAACGGTTACCGGGAAATCTAGATGACGCTAGAATAACAAAGTGCATCCCTTCAAATGATATCAAGATCGTCGGGGCAGGACGAGCCGTGAGGGTGCTAGCGACCGTATAATTTCATGTTTTGGACGTGTTCTGAGTTGTTCATTTTTCGCTCGCTTATCTATTTTTGGTAATACGGAATAAGTGGATGACTATAGGTCAATCATCAGTAACATCAAAAAAACTCGGCAAATCTAAGACACATTCTACTTATATCCGTTATGCACAGTATAGAAACATGTATAATAAACTAAAACAAATTGCCAAAACAACGTACTATACTAATCAATTAAAACATTTAAAAACGACTCTAAAAAAACTTGGAAATTACTTAGAACCATGATTGGGAAAAACAACGATAAATCAGGCATTTCGTCTCACTTTAATTATAATAACGGTATAATTAAGGACCCTCATCAAATGTCGAATATATTTTTTAATGTTTTCACTAATGTTGGTTCAAACCTCGCAAATGCAATCCCTCAACCTAAAGAGCAATTTATTAAATATATTCAGAATTGTCCTAAACAAAATCCAAGAAGTCTCTTCATGAGTCCGACCGATGTAAATGAAATCAGGCAAATAATAATGTCTCCCCAACCTAAGACCAGTTCTGTATATGCCAATTTTAGTCCCCGCCTCATGAAATTGTTCAGTGAGCAATTAGCCTTACCAATAACTATTTTAATAAATAAGTCGATAGGTGAGGGAATAGTGCCTGACAAAATAAAAATAGCAAACATTATACCTGTATATAAGTCTAAAGTTACCTATGACTTTTCTAATTATAGACCAATATCTTCGTTACCTTCAATTTCTAAAATACTGGGGAAAGTTGTACATAGAAGGATTTATAATTTTATACAGAAAAACAATATATTGAACAATAACAAATATGGTTTTCGTGAGAAACATTCAACAACCAATGCTATTACCGTTTTTACTAGTGACGTTATTAATGCACTAGAAAAAAAGGACTCGGTCCTTGCTGTTTTTCTGAATCTAAGTAAAGCATTCAATACTATCAACCACCAAATCCTATTACACAAACTTGAATATTACGGTATAAAGGGTACTCCACTCAAACGGTTTAAGAGTTACCTTTCAAACAGGAAACAGTATGTTAAGTACAGTTCTAGTGACTCACTTCAGCAGGATGTCACACACGGTGTCCCACAGCTTTTGTTTATTTTATAGAATAATGACCTTCCTTTCTGTGTAAATGTGTGCGAAACAATATTGTTTGCTGATGACACTACTATATAAAAAAAACTGGAAAACAAATTAATTACATATAAAAAGATATGAATAACGAACTTGAAATATTAGCTGACTGGTTTCGTGCCAATAAACTATCTTAAACATTTCTAAGACAAAATGCATGTTATTTTCTAGATCTCGTCCTGCTCAGAACGAAGAATTATTATTAGCGATAGCTAATAACTGAGGACACACCAACTGTCTGCCGAAGATGAAATAACAAGAAGACGATGGGGATGGATTGGTCACATGCTTCAGAAACCAGCATCAACTATCACCAGACAGGCTTTGACATGGACCCCACAAGGCAGCAGAAAGAGGTCCAAAGAACACGTGGCGAAGGGACCTCCAGGCGGACACCAGGAAAACAGGATACACCTAGAAAAAGCTTGAAACAAGGGCCTAGGACAGAGGACTCTGGAGAGCTGTTGTCGACGGCCTATGCCCCATGAGGGACGATGGGCAAAAGTATGTAAGTAAGATAACTAATAACATAATTCAGCGAACAAAATGTATAACATTTCTTGGCCTTCATATAGATTACAGACTTGATTGGCAACAACATATAAATGCATGCAAAAACAAGCTAACTAGTGCTTTTTACATAATTAATAAAGTTAACCGCTGCCTTCCAGTAGCTGCACTTAAAACAATTTATTACACTTTAGTTTATCCCTACTTGACATACGGAATCATTTTGTGGGGATTCACACACAAAACTCATATCAATAAACTGGTTACAGCCTTAATTGGCTCCGCTGTCAACCTGGAATTGTATATCATTTTGTCGATTATTTTACCGATTGTTTGTTTGTATGTACGATTTTTTAAACAATTTCAAATAAAGTCTACCTACCCGATGCTACAGCCGGGACAAGTTCGATGTAGTACCCACCTGACGTGGTCCGGATGCGGTTCCGCAAGAACTGCGGTACGGTGACGACGACGGAAACCACAACGATTCCGACATACGCGGCGAGGGTCCGCTCGAGTCTGACGTTGTGGCGGGCTGCGAACGGGTGGCACACGGTCACGTAGCGACCAAGCGACACCAACACCGTCATACACGTGCACTGCAACAGCAAGGCGTTGATACACGCCGATCTGTACGTGACACAGACAATGAAAACCAAACCACCAGCGGCATCGAAGAATGTGGCGGGAGGAACGGTGACGCAGAAGGCGAGATTGGACACGGCCAACGTAACGAGACTCCCGTCGTTGCTACCTGCGTCCGGGCAGCGAAGTGACGGCGGTGATGGTGCCGGCGAAGACAAGGCCCAGGACAACGATATTGGCAATATATTCATCATGCAAACACCACGAAGCATGAGAATGAAAAACCAAAACAGAACATTGAGTTACAAAATGCAGATGATATTACCTACATCACACAAAATTACAACATAGTAGAACATCACAAGAGATCAATTCCAAGCAAGCTAGAAATGAGAAAACTAGAATGCAATCACTCCAAAGATGAAGAATTAAGAATTTCCAGAAAATACAATTCTGAACAATGTGTCAGTTGTAGTACGTGTAACAGATGTGGGTAGTGCAAGACCTGCAAGGCATGCACATACTACGAAGACTGGAAAAAGTGCAAATGCTTGGGTTTCATGGTCGACTCTGAAACTGACATCAAAAGAAGAAAATTCCTCAGCATAGATGCTATGAACAAATTTGACAAATTCTGGAGAAATGACAGAACATCAAACAAGCTGACAATCAGAGTATTCAACATATTTATGGGAACTATGTTTCTCTACAATTCGGAACTCTGGTCTTTAAACAAGTCACTGGAAGGAGTGGTGAACTCGTTTCACAGAAGACTGTTGAGAAGAGTGCTTTACATCACGTGGCCAAAGAAAATCACAAATCAGAATCTCTCAAATATCACCAAAGAAATACCCTGGAGTCAAACAATAGCACACCGACGTCTGAAATGGTTCGGGCACATAATCAATGTACCAGAGGGAGCTACAGCCAAGATAACTCTGAGAGAAGCAAGACGTGTCACCCATATGCCTGAAGGACAGAGGTAACACGCGTAATTACACTTGTGACGTAGGCAGGCAGTAACGTTCGTGATCCGTCAATTTTGTATGTATGATTTGCCCATGGCTGTGACAATCAGGAACACATGACCACAGTCTGAGTGGGGTAAACGTATGAGACTAGTATTTTATCAGAATGGGAACAATCTATTCGACTATATATTACCATTACAACATAGATCAATATGTAAACTATGTTTCTAGTGTAATGGTCACCGCAGTAACACATTCACCTCGAGATTATGATCACTCCAGCACAGTCCCAAATTATTGATATAACAGTAATGTACAGGAAATTACTCCCACTAATACAGTTACATCGCCATTCAGGTGACTTTGGCCCAAACCACGGGGGTGACATTAATAGTTAGGTTCCACGGCTCAACCGCACACACACATTGCGCTGTTGTAATACGACAATAAATGAAATATCGGCAGCAACACGTACAGTTTGGAGTCGCTCCAGCGGACGACGTCGTTATGACACCGAACAGACACACCGCTAGAGTCGTCTGGAGGAACGCCATCGTGCTTTTCTGTTTAAGAAATAAAAAAGGTAAGTTCTTAGATAGCGCAGTATCCATTCTTCATGACTGCTCAAAGCGATTTACACTTTACTCCCTGGCAGACCTGTTCAATCGGATATAATTTTCACTTCTCTGGGAAGCATTCAGCCATGATGAAATGAATGCCCTATGACTATTCGTACACAAATATCCACCACTCATTCGTGTAGCTGAGTAAACTGGAGCAATGTACAATAAACGAACTTGTCCAAAGTTCAATACCGCAGCACAGGATTTTGAACCGGGTTCTCTCGGTCGAGAGTCCGAAGCTCTAGTCACTGCACCACTGCGCTCCCAAACGCGACTGCCTCAATCTCGGGGCAGAGTTGGCAGCGCGACGGAACCAGCGACGCAACATTGCTGATGGCATCGCTCCAGGATCACGATGAAAGGATTGATCAAACAAAGAAATAATTATTTAAATAATTAATAGTAAATATCGTATGAAAAACAAGGTTATGCAAGTAATAATGTTCAAACAAGTATCCACGAAACACGTATTGAGAATAAGTATGTACAATAAACGAATGATCACTCATTCTGAGTACGGAATTAATGCGTGAACGTCAGAAATATATAGTATGTAAACATATATTACACCAATTAAAAACATAGCGAACGCTGATTGTGACATCATGCATTGGTCTTTTATTTAACTTCGTGATTTCCGTTGACTTTTTTTATGATTGTGACGGCAGACGGTGCCTTTAACTGTGGTTGAAGTGTGTGTAGAGATGTGTGTAATGATAGAATATGCGGTTCTTTTTTATAAGTTTCTGTGGTTGTATATATTTAGTGAGATGATGACGTGATGAGTACCGTGTGAAAACTGTAGTTTGAGGGGACCCCCCTTAGTTGTTTTTGTTGTTGGCGCTCCAACGTGTCCAACGTCCGACTTACCCTAGATTGTTTGTGTGTATTGAGATAGTACTGGCGCCCTCCAACAACAAGCATAGTCTCATGGCGATACGCCATTTAAAGTTGGATGATGGCGCCATCTACTGGACTGCGTCTACAGCGCAGCAAAATGGCCGCCGAGCCAGGACAGCGTCCTTGTGGTGGCTCATGTGCCGTGTTTGGGTGCAACAACCGTTCGTCGAAAACACCAGAAAAAAATTTCTTTTCATTTCCTAAAGACCCAACAAGGTAAGGAAAATAGGAATAATTATTGTAACGGTACCGGTCCATTTGTTTGGGCCGCCAACTAAACTGACACTGGTGTCGAGTAATCATAAACATATAATATTACTGAGTTCCCATCAACATACTGAATTGAATAAGTTGTTTAAATAAAAATCGGAACCACTATTAGTTTTAAAATGTCAGTATTCTAAATCAGTAACATTTATTTGATCGACTGAATGCAAACAAACGGTTAGAAACGTTGTTTTAGACATTGAAATGTTGGTGACACTAATTAACGCATCACGTCCACGTGCACGGACGCTGCCGGATGTTGTATGTGTTCAAAACTCTTCACTATGCGGCTAGAATACTAGATGGAACACACTGCTTGTGTAAATATCATCAGACAGATAACTTTCCTGTGGCGATTACAACGATATAGTTACGTACAAATTAGACCAACAAATGATACATTTGAGCGTTTGTTTACATCGATGTGGTGCATTCTGCTGCCACCTATCGTATTAGTTAATAAACCATTTCTGAGAGATCTTTGAGGCTATTTATTTATAAATAGTAAAAAATGTTCTATTGAAGTAATAACATATTTAATATATATAAAGCGTGTTGTAAATGTAATGTAAACCATAAATGCCTTGATCAGTTGTAGCATACTTATTTAATCTGGCTGATTATATATCTGCTATCTAAAATTGAAAAGTGTCCACTCAACATGACACGAACATTACTTATAGACATCAGGTTGAAGAACACAACGATATTTGACAAGATACTGAAATATGAACCTTGTTGCACAGATGTTGCAGCCCACTGGCATTAAATTATGAGACAATCAGCTTCCAATATTACAAAAAGAGCAGAGCAGACTTCTTCATGGCTTGACTCCCATGGGCCATGGGGAGTAACGCAGATAGCAGTCTTACATTTGGTGCATTTGTATTCAGCGACGGAATACTGTGAACCATTTATAAACATTACTTCATCAAGTTCATGTTAAAAATCAGAATATTACATTATGAAGCAGTGACAATTGATTACTGGTCTCTGCAGAGCCTGCAGTATTCATCCAACCTGTCATGACACAGTCACACATAGACACAGTGAACTAGGAGTATGAATATTGTATTTCATTGTCATGTATTGATCTGTTGAGTTTGTGTGCTATTTAGCCAATTTTTACTTAATAATAAAGTTATTGTTAATGCTATATGTATGGTTAATGTATATTTATTATAATGTTTAATGTGGTTGTAAACATTGCATAAATTATATAACTGTCTTCATAATTATGGACATTCCAGCCTTTTATCGAAATGTAGCGGTCAGTCGTTAGCATGCTAATACTAGCCATTATTAACTTATTAATTAAGTTAATGTTAATGTAAAATGACTGGTTAATGTATATTTATTACCATAATTAATGTGGTTTACTGTTTTCATAAATTATTCAAATATCTTCATAATCATGGACATTACGGCCTTTTACTGAAATGTGTCTGTCTCTCGAGGTTGCGTACTAATTAGCCAATATTGATTAATTAATTAAATTATTACATTATTTGTTAATGTATATTTATTACCATTACTAATGTGGTTATACACACTGCATAATATGTATAAATATCTTCATAATCATGGGCATTATGGCTTTAATTGGAACGTGTCGATCTGTTGAGTTTGCATGCTACATTACTAAAATTAACTAATTAATTACATTAATTTGTTATAATTTGGTAGGTAGTCTCGGGGCAACAATGTCCAATAAAGGGTTACATAGCTAGGAAAACATAACGCATTTTCATCATACCTGAAACAGTTTGCAATATAATTTTATCAGAGTGCATTTCTATGAGGTATTGATGCCACCACATAAAACTGTAATTTTAATTTATGTAATAGGTGTAGCTAAGGGCTTTTAATGTTATGTTACTTTAGTACGTTGTTTGTTCTTAAATGTTATACGAGTATGCTTGCGTATGTCACCTGAAGGCCTTGGGGACGATGACAGGAGCTTTAATACTCACCTCCAGTTCAACATGAGTGCAGCGGTAACACTCGAGGCCGACGACTGAAAGGAACCTCGATTCATTGGCTTACGTCGAATATGTTGTCGGTATATTATTAGAGTCGGGTTTGATGAACTTGTTTTATCGAACAAAAAACATCTAAAGCGTCAGGAACCCTAGATCAGAAGCTAAGCAAACCGGAATCGTTCAGATAGACACGCAAAGATCATCATGCGAGCCAGGAAACGCCAAGGATTTAGGGTGGAAATGTAATTTGGAATAAAAACACAGTGTGAAACCCGCGTATCTGCAATTACCTACATTGACATCCTGAAACGTGACACACAGAACATAAAAACTTAACTGTGTGACAAAAAATGGAAAGGCTATGTGATTTTTTTTAACTCATTACGCACGCGTGACGTTCCATAAAATTAGCTTGTTTTGTGTTATTAATGAGGATACAAAGTACGGTGTACCCGGCAGTAACATGTTTAACGATGCCAGTTGTGTATCCTGTTCTCATCAGAATAAGCAATCCAAAGTTGTGTTGTACTAATCTATATTACACACGTGTGGAACTCGCCTTGTGCAATACAACCGTGCAGTTCTAATGTGATAGTCACTCGCAGTTGACAAGCGACCAAACCGTTTCATTTCCGTCTGAGGCTCTTATTTCCAGGTACTCGAATCGAGTGATCATAAAGCACTTGACTTGAACCATTGTATCTTGTCGTTACGACAACGTTACGCTAAGGGTTCATCCGTAAAGAACATCAAACAATTGTGTTAAATGTTAAGATGCCCACCCCCTTGTAACGCTGGCATGTACATCCGCCCTAAAAGTAGGTTCGTTTTCACAAAGTCCCTCACACACGTCTGTAGTAATTATTGTATTATTTTCACTGTTGTTTTGATTCGTTGTTTACACGTAAAATAGGACATAGTATTATGCTAGACCCCTACCCCCATATGTCTGATATATGTTATGGGTGACCCCCGCGAAATACAGTCAGCGAAACGACAAAGTATTAATTCTTGCGATGCCTAAATTTACAACTTGACATCACATGTCGTCATGATGAAAACAATTTTATTTTCACGGTGGTGACAACAGTGTGGATGTGGCAGTGGTGACACCAGTGTGGATGTAGCGGGGGTAACAACAGTGTGGATGTGGCGGTGGTAACAACAATGTGGATGTGGCAGTGATGACACCAGTGTGGATGTAGCGGGGGTAACAACAGTGTGGATGTGGCGGTGGTAACAACAGTGTGGATGTGGCGGTGGTGACAACCATGTGGATGAGCTGGTGGTGACAACAGTGTGGATGTTGCGATGGTGACAACAGTGTGGATGTAGTGGTGGTGACAACAGTGTGGATGTGGCGGTGGTGACAGTAGTGTGGATGTGGCAGTGGTGACAACAGTGTGGATGTCGCAGTATTGACAACAGTGTAGATATGGCAATGTTGACAACAGTGTGGATGTGGCAGTGGTGAAAACAGTGTGGATGTGGCGGCGGTGAACAGTGTGGATGTGGCAGTGGTGACAACAGTATAGATGTGGCGATGGTGACAACTGTGTGGACGTGGCAGTGGTGACAACAATGTAGATGGGGTGATGGTGACAACAATGTGGATGTGGCGGTGGTGACAACAATGTATATGTGGCGATGGTGACAACAGTGTGGACGTAGCCGTGGTGACAAAAGTGTGAATTTGGCGATGGTGACAACAGTGTAGATGTGGCGGAGGTGACAAGAGTGTGGACGTGGCAATGATGACAACAGTGTAGATGTGGCGACTATGACAAAAGTGTGGATGTGGCAGTGTTGACAACAGTGTGGATGTGGCGGTGGTGACAACAGTGTATATGTAGCGATGGTGACAACAGTGTGGACGTAGCCGTGGTGACAACAGTGTGAATTTGGCGATGGTGACAACAGTGTAGATGTGGCGGAGGTGCCAAGAGTGTGGACGTGGCAATGGTGACAACAGTGTAGATGTGGCGATGATGACAACAGTGTGGATGTGGCGACTATGACAAAAGTGTGGATGTGGCAGTGTTGACAACAGTGTGGATGTGGCGATGGTGACAACAGTGTGGAAGTGGCGGCGGTGAACAGTGTGGATGTGACGGCGATGGACGGTGATGTTTCTATGGCATTAGTGTCGGTGTTGCAGTGATCGCGGAGAATAAATAATGGTCATGTTGATGGTGATAATGCTGTCCGTTACAGTTACATATACAGATACGACAAAGCATTGTGCTACTAACAGCTACTTGTAAGTACCTGTATGCAGTACAGTAACGCAGAGACACACTGTGACGAAATGAAGTAACATGTTGGCTGTAAGTCCCTGTAACCATTCTGAATCACCCCCACACATCGATTCAACTGCCTTTATCCATTTCTGATTGGCTTACGTGATCCGCGTCATTATCTCGAAGTTTCACTTTGCACAAGTGTCTATTTTCCAGCAGCCATGTTTGCACGAGGTGCCAGCCAAAACATGACTTAATTACTACAACATATCGGTACATACTGGTGCAAACACACGTTGCGAATCCACAAAGGGACCTGATCGGTGATTTTGGGATCTGTTCAGTAACAATTTTCGATTTCTTTGCTAATTATACTAGCTATCCACGCGTCTAATCCACAGTTGATCCCGGAAGCAAATGAAAAAAAAATAACGTTCCCTTTCGGTTAACCCTCTTGTTACGATGATATTGTAACGCCGGGTTAAGCCTCTTGTTACGTTGACATTGTACCGCCGGGTTAACCCTCTTGTTACGATGACATTGTACTGCCGGGTTAACCCTCTTGTTACGGTGACATTGTACCGCCGGGTTAGCCCTCTTGTTACGATGACATTGTACTGCCGGGTTGCAAATTCTGTTTTCCCAAACAGTATATCCATCAGTCCGCCCACCTTGCATATAGCTCTGCCGACTTTGTCAGTCGTCTCGCAAGAACATTATATCTGCGCATGCTTGAAAACCAGCATTTCCGCTATTGATAGACTATAGTAGTATTCCTGTTTTAGAAGAAATAAAACACTGAAAGAAATGTGTACATTGCTTTAGGAAATGAAAACAGACGAATGATTTGGTTGAAATGTGAAACTATTATTATAATTGTGAATGTTGCCATACGTGTTAGTATTAATACAATGACGCTCATCTCAGTAACATTGTGCACATAATATAATATCATGAGCTTTGTAAAATCAATGTGGATACTACGTTTTCAAAACTAGTATGAATGTTTTCCTTACTAGTTGTTGCTCTATGTTAGCAAAATTCATCTTTTTGTTGAATACAATAAAGACTGTTCCAAATGTTTATTTTGTTACAGCCTTATTTCATGTACGATGCAAATTAAATGCATAATATGGACATATTGTGAAACAAACATTATACTCAATCAACAACTGGGCGAAAAACGGCACTAAATGTGGAATTACATCATGAAAGCATTTTTCTTCATTCTTAATGTAATATATTTTGTGCCATCTTCTAAAGATCATTAATTTGCTAATAGCTTATTAATTTTTTTTTAATTCATTCTTAATGTAATATATTTTGTGCCATTTTCTAAAGATCATTAATTTGCTAATAGCTTATTACATTTTTGTTTTTTATTCATTCTTAATGTAATGTATTTTGTGACATCTTCTAAAGATCATTAATTTGCTAATAGCTTATTACATTTTTGTGGGATAAATTAAAACAATAATTACCTGTATCCCGGCCTTCGGAGTGGATACAATTCCCCGATGGGCTGGTTCTCCTTTGGTGCCCGAGATTTCGGATATTTTTAAGCCATCCACATTTCACGTCTGTCTTGCTGACCTGGAAACAACAGACTATAACTGTCGTTTATGAATATAAAACATTCTTACCCGTACAGCAGAGCAGCAACGTGGTGACACTCGTTCATCCTGAGTGGACCCTCACAAGATAAACTGTCAACACCAAAGGAATTATTGAGATCAATCTGAAACAATATATAAATGTATGTATGATACAAAGCTTTAATTCTTATATAACTATTATATATATATATATATATATAACTGTCATAAATAAACAACAAACACATGATATCATACAACAATAAATAGGAATAGGGCCATACCTTTCTATGCTTTTTGCTACAATTGTTGATAACTGAAATTACTGTTACAAGATTTAACATGACAAGATTTCACAAGATTGCCGTCCAGAGCTATAATTCCCGACCGCATGCGGACAAGGAAGCTTTTGGCTTATCGAGAATCCAACAATTTTCCACCCTCGCCAGATAGCTGTCAATTTTATTTTTGAACATATTCACACTGCTAGTGTAAACATGTCAGACGACTGGGTTTTTTGGGCACCACAGAGTTGATTAAATTTGTCAATTTTATGCACCCAGAGAGATACTCGATGTTCAGTGAATTCGAGATGACCATCAACTGCACGGACGCAGCGCGCCAAAATGCGACCAAACCGCAACTCAGGCGGTAGGTATGAACGAACCACTACTGGGCCCAGAGACTCTACAAGTGTGTGTGTGGGTGCGTCTCTGTCATTGGCCCAGAGGAAAATGATCTTGATAACGTAGCTGACCGGTCTACCTCGACTAGCAGGGTATGGCCTCTAACCCTTAGTGGCCTCTGGTGAATTAACATTGACTTAAGTACTAGTACTAGAATATCCACCAGGGTTACATGTCCCACAAGTTTAAAATTTAGCTGGCCGCGGCTAACATAATAAATTTGAATCATTGCGTCGCGTAACTGCTTCTTCTGCGTCCGAGTTCGAGTCTGAATGGCCATTGTTCGGTTGACAAGAGATTGTCACCTCGTATGGCTGTTGGTCAGTTTCCTCTCTGTCTTGACCTAATCTGCTCAGTCCTGACCCTTTCGCAGTCTCTGGGACACAAACCGCAAGTCTTTGCGGTTAATTATGCGTTTCTTGTGCCCCCTCGCCGGTACGACTACGTATGTGTCGTCCTTTTGTTCTGTCACTACGTACACTCCCGGGTCACATGCATGCGCAATCTTGTTACGCCCTCTCACCCTATTGCGTAAATGTACACGTTCCCCAACTCGCAGTGCATTCTCCCCGACATGCTTGTCATAACTTGCTTTTCGGTTAGCAATGTCTAACTTCAGCTGTCCCGTAGCTTTAGCATAGGCACTTGTCAGTCTAGCCTGATGATAGTCAACCCAGTCCAGGTTGGCTCCATGAACCGTTTGTAATTGGAGGGTGTCGTCACTTTGCAATTTGATATCGATCGGTAAGCGCGGAACACGACCGAACATGAGATAGAATGGACTAAACCCCGTTGCAGCATGAGGGGTCACATTATATGCATACGTAAGTTCCGGCAAGTATTCCGGCCATTTGGTCTTCTGAGCGGGTGTCAGTGTGCGTAACAATCCATGCTTTGTTCTGTTGTATCTCTCGCATTGTCCATTTCCCATGGAATGGTACGGTGTCGTGCGAGATTTCTCGATGCCGTATATCTTATACAACTCAGTGACAATTTTTGCGTCAAAACATCTCCCTTGATCAGAGTGTATACGACACGGAACTCCATAAAGCAGAAACCATTCTCGTACCAGGGTTTTAGCTACCGTTAGGGCTGTTTGGCTTCTCGTCGGCACGGCTATTGTGTATTTACTGTACACGTCGGTCATGACCAGGTCATTCTCAATGCCGTTACTAGCTGGTTCGAGGTTTGTGCCGATGCGTTAAGTCGTCCGGAACGATAGCGAATGCTGAAATTGAATCTGGCTAGCTCTGCCTGCCAGTGGTGTTCCGCCGCCGTTAGCTTTGCGGAAGTCTGAATATACGACAACGGGTTATTGTCGGTGTATACTACAAACGGAACGCTCAACAAGTAGTCGCGGAATTTCTCAGTCACCGCCCATTTGACTACTAACAGCTCTAATTTCATAGAGCTATAAGCCGTTCGGTTCTTCTCAAGACCCCTGAGACTACGGATATCATATGCTATAATTCGGGTTTTCCCTTCCTGTTCCTGGAGTAGTATCGCTCCTAGTCCTTGGTGACTGGCGTCTGTCTCCAGAATGAATGGTTTCGTGAAATCAGCGAATCCCAAGATTGGAGCTGTAGTAAGAGCATGTTTCTGTGAATCAAACGCTTCTTGGTGTTCCTGCCTCCACACAAACGGTATCGGTTTGGCTGAATTCCACTTTCTACCTGGTTTTCTCTTCTTTCCTTTGTTGGGATCTTGATCCACCAATTCATACAGAGGTGATGCCAACTGTGAAAAATGATGAATATAACGTCGGTGATATCCCGCTGTTCCCAAGAAAACTTTGAGTTCTCTCGCATTTTCATGGTACTGGCCATTCACTTACTGCGGTCACCTTCTCTGGATCCTCAGAAATCCCTTCATTAGAGATTATCTGTCCCAAATAAGAAACCGATTCCTGAAATAGGTAACATTTAGTGGGCTCAATCTTTAGACCGTGAGATGCCAGTCGTCGGAACACCAAATTCAGTCGTTCAAAGTGTTCTTCGATGGTAGAGGAGTAGGCGATTATATCATCCAAGAAAATAAGTACTTTTTCATTCATCTCTTCCCTGAACACAACGTGGATTAATCTCTGGAAGGTTGCTGGTGAATTGCAAAGCCCGTATGGCATTTTCTTGTACTCGTACAACCCCTTGGTGGTCGTGAACGCTGTCTTGTGTTGATCAACCTCGTCTATCTCCACCTGATTATAGGCCGATTTCAAATCGACAGTCGAGAAAGGCTTTGCTCCCGAAGATCTCACAATGTAAAATGCTGGAAGAGAAAATTACCTTTTATGTTAGATTATGGATTACTGGTTGAGAATATATCTTATGTTAGATTATGGATTACTGGTTGGGAATATATCTTATGTTAGATTATGGATTACTGGTTGACATTACTGGTTGAGAATTAAATATTGTATCATCGTAAGGCTGTTTGTACACAAAACTGAAGTTACGGTACATGCTTCTATACCTCCCACTTATGGTACAACAATTCACTGAGAATGCTTCTATATATTAAAGAAATATCGCAATGCGAGGGTATAATTTTGTTTTCTTACTTTCAATACCTATCTATTTGTGATCTAATTATTACTCTCTCATGATGTAGATGTGTAAATAAATGTTGTAATTTTCTCCAAACGTGCTATTTGTACTTCCTTAATTATTAACACCATTTCAGAAACTTTAATTTTTCATATCCAAGATGTTTAATTTACCTGGTAGAGGCTTTTGTCAACGTATCACGTCGTCTTCATCAGTACCGATGACGCTGAATGACGTCATCGTACACGTGAGGCAGTTCGTAATTGCCCTTGTCTCTGTTGATGGGTGTTTTTGTTTTCCTGATCCAGATGGCTTCCTTGATATGCCGAACTCTTCTGTTGGGTTCCTTGTCTACAATTTTCACTCTACCAGGTAAATTAAACATCTTGGATATGAAAAATGAAAGTTTCTGATTTGAAAACGAACTATCCTGAAGACTGTTCAGTAATATTAATACCATTGGATATAAAATTAATAAACACGACTTAGAAACAGTATAATGCTCATTTTCTTCGATTTACTATAAAACTGTATTGCCGCCACAATGAATATACTGTACCATAAAATACATTTATTTAGGTAATACAGTCATTTGCAAAAGTTTAAGACCAGGCACGATTTTTAAGCATGTTATGGTATGGCATCAGATAATGTCTGTATTGCATCATCCTATTTGGGCCTTTATGCAATACGCCTAGTCAGTACTTCCAGGTCATTTGTTTGCTGCTGTCAGTATCGATTAGGTGTTTTTTAGTTTTGTCTTCATCCCTGAAATGGACAAAAAATCGTCTTTGACAGAGGTTCTAAGGGCACAAATAGTGACTGTAAATGGAGAAGGATATACGGAAAGAGACATTAGTGCTAAATTACATTATTCCAAGACAGCCGTGCACGACGCCATCGTCAAATTCAATACTGATGGCACTTTTCGTGACAGTAAAAGGAGTGGTCGTCCACGGAAAACTACGCTCAGGGATGACCACGCAATGAGACGCATCGTGATGCGCTCGCCAATGAGCTCATGCAAGAAAATTCGGGCTGCTTTACGCTTAAAAGGTACGAAAATAAGTCTCAGTACTGTTTCGAGACGTCTCAGCGAGGAATTTGGGCTCAAGTCCCGCAAGCCGGCCCGGAAGCCACGCCTGACACCTATGATGAAAAAATAGAGACTGGAGTTTGCCAGACGACATCGCCACTGTACTCTCGCGCAGTGGAAGAAAGTGTTGCTCTCAGATGAATCGACCATGCAACAGTTTATACCTCGCAAGAGGCACGTTAGGCGGCCAGTAGGTAAGCGATTTGATGAGAAATATACAGCAGCCACAATGAAACACCCGCCAAGTCAGATGATTTGGGGTGCCATGTCATGTTTTGGCCCTTCTGGTCTGTATTTTATTCCACCTAACAACACTATGAATGGACCTAGGTACGTGGAGTTGCTGAAGGAGAAGCTGAAACTGCATATGGACATCCACAAATGTACGATTTCCATGCAAGATGGCGCTCCTTGTCATCGATCCAAGGTAGCCACTGATTTCCTCAAGAAGAACAAAATCTCCGTGCTGGAATGGCCTGGGAACAGCCCAGATCTAAATCCCATTGAGAACTATAATGAATAACCATCAAGCGCTCAAAACTTGAAACAAGCTATCAAGGACGTTTGGGTCACCGAAATCACCCAGGAGTACTGCGAAAATCTGGTTTCTAGCATGCCATATCGCATCCAGGCGGTCATTGACAGCAAAGGAGGCCACACTAAATACTGAAAAGTAGAGACACTGACACTTTTGGACGACATAGAGTTCCATATTATGTTGTACTACGTTTATTTGGCAAAATAAACTGATATAATGTTATGTGAAGGCAAAAAAATCTTAGTTTTGTCAAATTTCTTCACAAAATCGTGCCTGGTCTTAAACTTTTGCAAATGACTGTATTATATATATATATAAATATGTATATATACATATATATATATATATATATATAATGAGAGTGCTAAGAGTTGAAATATTAAATACATTATAAATACTTACTTACTGTTTAATTGTTTTTCATATCTTAGTTTTAAATGTTCTCCTTCTCAAAGTCAGCATTTATCTCAGAACCTTCAGACTGACAATCACATGCGCTAACCAAAGTCAATTATTTTGACAATTTAAAGAAATATATTCACTTTTGTATTAAACCGGCTGTGGATATAATTTCAACTATCGGGTATTCACACACTTGGACATGAAAGAAAACTGCATTTGGAAAATAATTTATAAACATGCATGTTCACTGCATATTGTAATTGTTTGCAATTTATTTTAGAAGAGGTGTCTGAAAGTTGATTAGGCAAGAACATACCTGAAATATTTCAGTCGATAAGGACCTGTAACTGGCAGACACGTGGTGTAAGATTTCAAAGTTTCTTGACCATTCGTTTGCTCTTTCGACATGTATTCGGGCCCTAGCAATTTCCATGCATATTTATGCTTCTTTCTTTGTGAAGTGTGTATCGGATGACAGCAATGGAGGAATGTTTAGATGAACACTTAGTTTCAGAATATTATGAATAGTGAACCCTTTGTCTGCCAAGATCAGGTCTCATGGTTCCAACTCGCTAGCACTTTATATTGTTTGTCGATTGGTACATCAGAGGTAGAACCAGGGTACAAATCACTGGAATATACCAGAGCGCCATTGGGTGCAATCATCTGACTTGGCGGGTTTTTCATTGTGGCTGCTGTATATTTCTCATCAAATCGCTTACCTACTGGCCGCCTAACGTGCCTCTTGCGAGGTATAAACTGTTGCATAGTCGATTCATCTGAGAACAACACTTTCTTCCACTGCGCGAGAGTCCAGTGACGATGTCATCTGGCAAAGTCCAGTCTCTTTTTTATCACAGGTGTCAGGCATGGCTTTCGGGCCGGCTTGCGGGACTTGAGCCCAACTTCCTTGCTGAGACGTCTCGAAACAGTACTGAGACTTATTTCCGTACCTTTTAAGCGTAAAGCAGCCCGAATTTTCTTGCATGAGCTCATTGGCGAGCGCATCACGATGCGTCTCATTGCGTGGTCATCCCTGAGCGTAGTTTTCCGTGGACGACCACTCCTTTTACTGTCACGAAAAGTGCCATCAGTATTGAATTTGACGATGGCGTTGTGCACGGCTGTCTTGGAATAACGTAATTTAGCACTAATGTCTCTTTCCGTATATCCTTCTCCATGTAGAGTCACTATTTGTGCCCTTAGAACCTCTGTCAAAGACGATTTTTTGCCCATTTCAGGGATGAAGACAAAACTGAAAAACACCTAATCGATACTGACAGCAGCAGACAAATGACCTGGAAGTACTGACTAGGCGTATTGCTTCAAGGCCCAAATAGGATGATGTAATCCAGACATTATCTGATGCAATCTGATGCCATACTGTAAAATGCTTAAAAATTGTGCCTGGTCTTAAACTTTTAGATCGGCCGAACAAGGTCTGCTGACTGTTCCGAGATATCACCTTGTACATTATGGCCGTCGTTCCTTCTCGGTGGCTGGCCCGATCCTGTGGAATGCCCCACCTCATGCAGTCAGGAATGCAAACTGCGTTGCCACCTTCAAATCACTTTTAAAGACATACTTATTTCCGCATCAGTGACATTTGTGCAATGTTGACATTCGGTTTTGTACTTAGGTTGCAGTTATTTATTTTTATTTTTTTATTAGAATATTATATGTATTTATTTTATTTTATTTAAGCACATTATTTATTTTAGGTATTTAAACGGCTAATTCATTTAACTTATGTATAATATAATAATATATACACTTGTAAATATATATATATATTTATTTATTTATTTTTATTCAGGTTTATCTAACTGACATTTTACGTAATTTTCATATGCTACTTTTAAATCATTTTCTTTTACCTTTCTATTTAATATTTCTATTTAATATGTTTTAGGTCATTTAATGTATTTTACTTATACTCTACGATTGTCAGCGCCTTTGAGCAGATTTGTTATCCGGACACACGGCGCTCTATAAATGCTTTTATAATAATAATAACATCAAAATGGCATCAAAGTCTTCATGGAAAGCCAAATCGTTCGAGAACATTAAAGTCACATTTAGTGCTTCGTGAACGGTGAAACTGGTTGCGATCTATCGTCCTCCGCCATCAAAAAGAAACAAGACCACAGTTGGCCTCTTTCTGAGTGAAGAATTCCAAGACTTCCTCCAGCACCACTTGGTAAAATCTCAGAACATTCTGATTTTGGGTGATTTCATCTTCCACTATGAGGACCCTCTGAACGCTGATGCTTCCCGTTTCCGTGACATCCTTTCGAACCACGCTTTCTGTCAGCATGTGTCGGGACCCACTCACATGAATGGGCATACGTTAGACTTGTTTATCACTAAGTCAACAGACAATCTGGTGTCAAAGACTACTGTATCTGACTTCTTGAAAGATCATGGCGCTGTCCATTGTGATCTACATCTGCCAAAACCTCAGCCGCTTCGACGCTCAGTGCAATACAGGAATTATGCTGCCATAAACAAACCGATGCTCCGAGTTTACATTGAGGCATCAACTTTGTGCCTCGACTCGGCCACCTCAGCAGCCAATCTCCTCGAGCAGTACGACACTAGCCTGTCAATTCTATTAGACAAACATGCACCAGTTCAGACACGAACAATCATGATTCGTCCGAAAGTTCCTTGGTTCAGTGGTGACATCAAGATGGGTAAGCAGAAGAGAAGGCAATGGGAGAGGAGATGGAGACAGTCACGGCTCACAATTCACCGCGATCTCTTCAAAGAGCAGAGACGCCACGTCAATCAGCTCATCTTCTCCGCTAAACCTACTTATTACACTGTAAAGATCACCGAAGCTGCATCTGACCACAGACAGTTGTACAATGTTGCCAACGCCTTGTTGATTAAGCCTGAAGCTAGCCTGCCTGGTGATGGTTCACTGGAAGAATGCTCTGGAACAACTGGCCAGCAGTTTCAGAGCATTCTTCCAGGACAAAGTCAGACTGATTCAGAAGAACTTGACGCTCAAGGCAGACCCCACTATATGCCTTCATATGAGAGTCCAGGCAGTGTGCACGATAAACTCAGCTTTTCGTTGCCTGCAACGGAAGACGAGGTGAGACGACTGGTCAACCAGAGTCCCTCAAAGTCGTGTTCACTCGACCCAATGCCGACTTGGCTTCTGAAAGAACAGTTAGACTGTCTTCTACCAAGCATTACAAACATTGTCAACGTGTCCATGTCAACAGGAACTGTGCCAACAAAAATGAAAGCTGCGCTCGTGACGCCCTTGCTCAAGAAGCCTTCCTTGGACAAGGATGTCATGAACAACGTCCGCCCTATCTCTAATTTGTCATTTATCTCAAAGTTGACGGAGAGAGTTGTGCTGAACAGGCTCATTGACTACGTCTCGTGCAACAATCTGCAGGAAAAATTCCAATCCGCCTACAAGCCGTATCATAGTACTGAAACTGCATTGATGCGAATCCAGAACGATATTCTGATGACCCTGGACAACAAGAGGGGTGTCGTGTTGATCATACTTGATCTATCAGCGGCCTTTGACAATGTAGATCATACGTTGGCTTGCGTGTAGAGCGCGGGTGTCATCGACGTCGCGCATCAGTGGTTTGAGTCATACTTGACTTCGAGGACTCAGACAGTCTGTCTAGACTAGACCAAGTCAGACCCGTCGGAGCTGCTCCAGGGAGTGCCACAGGGGTCTGTTCTTGGCCCAGTTTTGTTTACACTCTACACGGGACTCTTTGGGCAGATAGTTAGGCGGCACCGACTTGACTTCCATCTCTTTGTCGATGATTCTCAACTGTATGTCTCATTTAAGATCAAGGACACTAACGATGAGACCGCTGCACTGGCATTCATCCAATCATGTGTGGGAGAGAACTGAAAGCATGGATGACTCATCATCGTCTTCAGTGAATGACAACAAGACTGAATTACTTGTGATCACCACACCAAGCTCGGCCAGCAAGCCCAGCCTGACTGATGTCGTCATCGGTGACATCTACATCGAATTCGTTCCATCAGAGATTGCTTGACACAACATGCCACTGCTGGTTCACTCCCTCGTCATATCGCGACTGGACTACGGAAATGGCCTCCTTTACGGTGTACCTGATCAGCTACTGGACAAGATGCAGAGAGTCCAGAATGTGGCAGCTCGCGTTGTGGTCAAAGCCAGTCGCTATGATCACGTAACACCCATCCTAGAGACTCTCCATTGGATTCCAGTTAGGTACCGTATCGCGTACAAGGTAGTACTGATCACGTTCAAAACCCTTCATCTGCTTGCGCCGAGCTACATCACAGACCTGCACCAGTTCTACCAACCCAGCAGAACGTTGCGATCGTCATCAGATTCTCTACTGAGTGTACGCAATGCACACCTCCGCCAGTACGGTGATCGTGCCTTCTCCATTGCTGCTGCTCGCCTGTGGAACAACCTCCGCCAGTACGGTGATCGTGCCTTCTCCATCGCTGCTCCTCGCCTGTGGAATAACCTCCGCCAGTACGGTGATCGTGCCTTCTCCATCGCTGCTCCTCGCCTGCGGAACAACCTCCGCCAGTACGGTGATCGTGCCTTCTCCATCGCTGCTCCTCGCCTGCGGAACAACCTCCGCCAGTACGGTGATCGTGTCTTCTCCATCGCTGCTCCTCGCCTGTGGAACAACCTCCGCTAGTACGGTGATCGTGCCTTCTCCGTCGCTGCTCCTCGCCTGTGGAACAACCTCCGCCAGTACGGTGATCGTGCCTTCTCCGTCGCTGCTCCTCGCCTGTGGACCAACCTCCGCTAGTACGGTGATCGTGCCTTCTCCGTCGCTGCTCCTCGCCTGTGGAACAATCTTCCCCACGATATGTGCAAATGTGACTCTTTACACACCTTCAAAAGACTCCTAAAGACTCACCTGTTCTAACAAGCCTTCTGCTCCTGAACTTTCACTGTCGTTTAATGTTGTCGCTCGATTGGACTTTTTTATTATTATTAATTTTGTTGATTTATTCTATGCTATGTTTTTATTATCTTAAATTTATAGTGCTGTTTTTTTATGTTTTATACGTTTCTTAATGATAATTGGACTCGACATTTGGTGACACATTTTTAAGATCTTCGATTTTTAGTGCTATTTTTTATCTTTATAAAATATCGACTTTTTTACTTTTTTTGTCTCAGCGCTTTCGAACAGGGTAACCTAGAATCACTGCGCTTTATAATTGCTCTAATTATTATTATTATTATTAATAATTTGAAAAGTTGCCCTTTATCATGATGTTCATAACTCCCTATTGTGTAAATTACTTTAAGGTATAAACAGTTGTGAACCGTCACATGTGTATAATTTTTTATTGAATGAAACAGTAACTGGACATTTCATGGAAGCTAGAATTATTGTCAAACAATTTTTATGTATCATACTAGAGAGCGAATTAATTGTGTACCTATGTGTGACCGCCGCTTGTTTGATGCAACAATACCAACACATGACAACAGTTATAAAGTTAGAAAACGGACAAATTATATTGCCGGATCACCTCATGGTAACCAGAAATCATATAACTGGATCTATGCATTATAATAACAGCATATGAATTAAAGGCAGCATTAAAAATATTGCTGTTTACATGCATCAAAGGTGAGGGGCCAACCGCCACAGGCACTGTTCCTTGAGAATAGTGCCCCCCCCCCCACATTAAACTCATAACAGTGATGAATATACAGACCACAATACATGAGCAACATGCGATATATCTAGGCAAGTCCACAAACCTGACACTCAGCACCGGCTGAGCATGCCAGGGAGGAATGCTATTATTACCACTCAATATGTGACTTGTAACACAGTGATGAATATATGTCAAACTAATGAACATACACAATACATGAGCAACATGCGATATATCTAGGCAAGCCCACAAACCTCACCGTCCAGTGGAAGTTCCGGTCTGCTGGCGTGTGCTGGGGCTGGCAGCAAACATCCTGACGCTTCCAATTTTGTCATCACTGTTGTCACAATGGCGTTTGCCGCAGCAACGATGGGATCTGGCTCGGAAGTGTTGGTGGCAGTAGTGCAGATGGCCCCATGGCAACGTGTCACAGGACGGCTGCTTGCGACAGCTATCACGGCCGGTCCTCCCATTGCATAGGCGACAACAGGTTGGCGCTTCTGCTGCGGCTGCATTCCCCCACCAAATGGCGTAACCTGTCCTTTCCCTGGTGGCACCTCAAATCTGGAACAATAACCAAAAAACAAAACAAAAACAAAAAACCGCAAGGAGGTGTAGTTTCCAACTGTGAAGGATACAATACATGACAAACTTTCTAAGCATAATTATACATGCCGTACAGAGTGTATTGGTATTCACATGATTCAGTGACTACTCATGCTGATACACGACTGTCATCCTGTCCTGAATGAAGTTCCTGTGGCGTACTGAATTTAGTTAATGACTGCCAAGATGTCGGATGTAATGCAACCAATACTGGGACTATGAATATATTCCAAGCCCGTGAAATCGTGAACACTTATGCAGTAGGTGGATGTACCTAACAGAGGAATCATCATACTCAGGATTTCATTTTGACAGCACATGTAAATGTTGACTACTGCTGTATAATTGTAATTAATCAATATACACAATAATCATGGGTGTAATCATAACGATACACCTGCAATGAGTGAATTTTTAATGGTATCCTGATTGCAAACACAATCGCAAGCAATTGGAATTGTACTGAAGACATCCTAACGACCTACCAATTAGTGAAGGAATAGACTCATATTTTGGACAGTAGTCATAATTTTTCGTATTTGTTGTGGTATCACCAATCCCAGGACTGAAATGACCTTGTTCTGACCGAACTATGGTAGGTAGAATGTGTCTATGTCCTGTTCATAATATGATCACATATTGGTAAAGCTGAATGGATACCCATTCATCTATGCCACCACGCAATGATGAAATTCAAACGGATGTACACGTTTTCCTTAATATGTAATAGAGTTCCCATGGGTGAAGCTGAATGGATAAACACACGCACCTACCTCGCCAAAAAAGCTAAATGTCAACAAATATACATGTTTGTTTTTACATGTAATACGAACCCAAATGGGTGAGACTGAATGGAAACACCCATTCACTGACCTCGCCCAATAATGCAAAAATGCAAACAGATATGCACGTGTGTTTGAACATGTAATACGATTCCACATGGGTAAGACATTCACTGACCTCGCCCAATAATGCTAAAAAGTCAAACGGATATGCACGTTTGCTTCAACATGTAATACGATTCCACACTGGTGAGAATGAAAGGATACGCACATTCACTAACCTCGTCCAACCATGCTAAGAATACAAACGGATATACACGTTTGTCTTAACATGTAATACGATTCCACATTGGTAAGACTGAATGGATACACCCATTCACTGATATCGCCCAATCATGCTAAAAAGTCAAACGGATATGCACGTTTGTCTTAATATGTAATACGATTCGACAAGGGTGAGAATGAATGGACACATACATGCACTGACCTCGCCCAAAAGTGCACTTGCTTCACAATGATAGTTAAATAGATGAGGCTAAGGCGTCGGGACTCGAGATATGATTATCCCCCCAATATTTAAGAAAAGGGGTGAATTTTAGGGTGCAATTAGGGTGCATTTTAGGGTAGAATAAGTTTTTGGTGATTCTCAACGGGGTGCATTCGTAGGTGTTCGGGGAGCCTGAATGTGGGTTTTTCGAGGGCCTCAAGGGGTAGTGCAATTGGAGGGTTTCTTAAATAAAAATGTGGTTTTTTTATAGCGCCGGGGGGGTGCAATTTATGGTTTTCGTATAGCCTTAATATGTTTTAGAGTGCCTCAACGGGTTGCAATTGAAGGCTTTTACAGAGGTATGGTATTTTAAAAAGGATCAAGAGGGGTGGTATTGGAGGTTTTCGGAGAGTTTCCGGGTGGGAGTGATTTACAAGTATGTACACTGTATTGAATAATTTATTTTATGTTACTTTCAATTTTATATTCATTTCAATATTCCTTTTGGAGTACAACAATATTTAAAAAACAATGGCATAATTTAATTTGGAGTTATGTTATGAAGGAACATTTTCACTGTTATCCGTCCTATTATGGCGATTACAGCTGTGATCATAAAAAAATTATTATATCAAATATGTCAATAACATTTCTATTCGGCTCCACTGAGAAACGTGCATCTGTCTTGCAGAAAATGTGTGGATCTATGCAAGAAAAAATACATTAAATTTTATTTTGGTTCTTTAGAGATGACCTATTGTGGTTCTTGACCAGTAGTAATTACCGTTGCGAAGCCCTTTCCTCACAGGTACGCTATTACAACCGGTTGTAATTCACTATAAGCATTTATGATCGTATATGGTTGAACAGTCTGTTTTCAACTACATACAAAATGCGTGCAGAGGAAATTGACACTAAGTTGCTCTTGCATTCTTCTCGCACCATTTTACATCACGCTTCAAATTCACAACTTTGCAGTAGTAAATATGTTCTCAACGCCACCTTGCCTTCTACGATTCGCAGCTACCTTCCATACTGGTGTTTCTTCTCTCGACTTGTTACGTTTTGAAAAAGGTAAGTTCTCTGGCCCTTAAGACTATTCAAAGCGCTTTACACTTTACTCCTTGCAGACCTGTTCAATCGAACACCATGGGAAGCATACAGCCACACTTCGATTAATGCGCGAAGACTATCCGTACATAAACGTCCACCACGGTGTATAGCCAGGTACTCATTCATTCAGCAGATGAACTCGAGCAACGTAAAGTGAACGAATTTGTTAATGGTTCGACACGGCAGCACAGGACTCGAACCCGGGTTCTCTAGGTCGAGAGTCCGGTGCTCTATCCACCGCGCCATTGCTTCCCACAAATATCTTCAAAGATGTTATCCATGTGTGCAGATAATTCCGTCCAGTACAGTTTTAGGCAACATTTAGCAGTACTTGCTTTTGTAACATGCTGCAATTCGTTGCGCAACATCAGAAACTGTTTTAACTTGTCTGTAAGCTCCATGATATTGTCAGGAACTGGCCTCGAGAAAGCCAACGAACCTACGTGTGAACAACATTGAGATTGGTGGTTTAATCACATCTCCAGAAAAACCGTACGGAGAAAAGGTGAGACTTCACAGGCAACGTACAATTTTCACGACTTCAGCAAAAAACTGATTTCACATGATTCGGATTTGTCATGACATTATTTAATTGCGATGTATGGTTCGAACGCTGGCATCTTGTGGTTTGCATATTTGACACAGACATTTTGACCTGTGCTAGTGTTTCAGTGATGGCGTATACCTTTTGTTGCTTTCCCGATTACACTATACACCAGCAGTTCTTAACCTTTTTTTAACAAGACCCAAATTCCGGTCGCGGGATTTGCTTGGCGACCAATGCCTTTAAGCAGTTAACTTGTCATAAACAAAACAATAAATAATGATGAAATAATTAGGCTTAACGTAAGTGAATGAAAATCAGAACGATCATTAAACGTTCATGCTGAATACGAGAGCATCACCAAATTAGCGCCTCTCATTGGCATAATGAGTGTACTTTCAAAGTTTCAATATAAACTGAAATGAAAGTTGCAGATGTTGACTGAATTTGAAAAAGCCGGGTTATATTATATCAGACGATGTTTAACATTAATAAACATTTGGAATAAATAATTCTTCTCGCGTGCAACTGGCACGGGCAAGCGGAACAACAAAGGGCAATTCTGATATACAGGAGACACTTGGCGACCCACTCAAAATGGCTTCGCGACATAATTTTGGGTCGCGACTTATGGGTTAAGAATCGTTGCTATGCACTGCCTGACTTGTTTCGCCTCGTCACCCATCTACATGCAGGTTTCATTAAGACATTTCTGTTCAAGTTCTGCTCCAGCAAACACTTGCAATAACCGATGTCTCCGTCGGTGCAAAATTAGTGTGTAGCCGAAAAGTGATTCCTTGGTTTCTTAGAAACCGCTATTTTGTTTCAAAATTTATCCCTACCAATGTGACACTTCTCTTCTAATTCCGCGGCACACTTGGGTTTTATCACTGTACATCATTGTGTCGCTGCTCAGCGGTTAAGATTCACTGCCATACAAAACAACTTTGTTTGCCACTTCATCGTGACGCGTCACATGAATCACTTGCCAGACGAGGACGTCATGGGCGGGAAGTTTTGGGAATTTCCGCCACATCTGATTTACTACAACTAGCGTGATTGGTGAAGGATGGGATAGGAGTAGATATCCGTCCATTTCGCCAACACAAGCCAGCCAAATTATAGCAAATCGTAGAACAGGTATATGAATATTCTGTCCAATGGTGTAATAATAAAGCCGATATTATGGTGTAATGTCATCATTATGACATCATTTATCAACTATGATACATTTTAGTTGTAGTTCATATAGGTCAGGATTTCCCACTTTGGGAATTTCCACCTCATTTATTTACATATAGATTCACCCGTGAAATCAAGTTTTTTGCCAACGACTGGGGTCACTCTGACACAGAACGTCGCATTGACGTAATATGTAGTTAGCATTCCTTTTATTTATGGACTGAGAAGTAACTGCTAGTTGGAGCCTGAATAATTTACCAAAGGAGTTCCGTTATGCTGGTCTAATGACTGTTGAATGTACAAAACAATCTAAAAGTCATGTTGCGTTCAAGTGGGCTTTTCGCGGTGATGAAGTCGGGCTGCTTCTGAACCTTTGACTTCACAAAGTCGTGTTCACCATAGACACGATGTGATTGGAACACAGCATAAACGTCAAAGAGCTCGTGCTGTTTGTAAGGCACTTCCATCTACGGTTGGTTCTGTCACGGAGTAACAGGACAGGACAGAACAGGAAATTTTATTTGTCCCAAATATTCAATACAACAAAATAACCATTACAAAAACAAACAAAACATACAATATATTGCAATCGAGTCGACATAAAAACAAAGTGATAAGTATTTAATGCTTGGTAGGAAAATAGCGGATCATATAAGGAACGGGAGACTCCTACTAAGATTAAAGACAACCAATTTCATTTATAAAAAAACACCTATTCATTTATATACTATTCACCTTGTTCCAGTTGAATGTACTGTTTTAATGTTACGTTGTAATTTTATGGAATAAGGAACTTGACTGCAACAATGATGATTGTCCATGTGGTCCTCGACATAAGCCTCTTGGGGTTTACAGAGGATCTGCTCGGTTGCAGTATTGTTTCTTGTAATCCATTGTAAATATATTCAGAAATATGTATTGTGACCGAAATAAAGTAATATTCTATTCTAATTATAATCGCTGTCGTAGGAGCCGCCCTATGAATTAATTTAAGCGATTATGTAACTCTGTAACAAACGAAAATCTTTAGTAAAATTAGTGCGTCATCACTATAAGATAGTGTTAAGAGTTAATCAATCATGCATTGCATATATATTACAGTTTTGAATTTCACATTGTTCACGCCTCCAACTTGTAGACAAAATCAAAGAATTGAGTGGTGGGTGGACGTGGGATGAGAGACTTACTCCATGGGCCAAGACCAGAAATTTCACTTACTGGTACCATCTTTGGGGCAAGATCTAGTTACGATTCGATGTTTGTGGAATAGTGTTTGATGTGGTAACCATTGCTGAGTGGTAGCTTACTGGCTTTGCGGCTCATCTGTCATCCAGCCATACCCCTTCGGGACTGGCACAATTGGCTGACGCTGAAGGCAGCGCTTCCAGATTGATACTTGATAGTTAGCACGAAGAATATGCATGTGGAGACAATTTCTGTATGGCGGAAGCTGGTTGGACTCGACTTCCCCTCGCTTGGCACAGAACAGTTTGTAACGCAGTTCATTAACTTCGTGAGTGCTCACAGTTTTCGCATACAGTTGGCAGGTAAACAGCTGTATTTTGTCAAACAGTTGTGAAGAGACGTCCCAGGACTGACCACGTTGGCTGAAAGTTTTCTGGTATGTGCTGTCCTGTTTGATTAGTTTCAGGGCGCCCTGCTTTCGACGGCCTGTGAGGGCACTCACAGTGCCACAGGCATGAAATCCAATTAGGGCGTCGCAGATGCTGTCCCCCAATGAATGTGCCAGTTTCCCAATGTCAATGAACCGTTTGCGGTATTTTGTTACACACTTCTGGTAGATGGAGCAGAGTATGTCTCTTTAAGCAAGGCAGTGTACCGTGACATCTGTGTCTTCGGCTGTTATTATGATTGCCTTTGACCCGGCCGTTGCAGCATCAAGTGCAAGTAGGAGCACAGTGTACCTGCTTATTCTTGTGTGGACCTCAGTTCGGTGACTTCCTCCCAGCCATCTTTAGTTATCTTGTAGTAGACCTCATCACAGGTTACATTACAGTGACTTGTCATGTAGCTTCTCCCTGTACGTCGGCAGTTTCCATTGTTCGACGATGAATTTGATCAGACTAGACTTGCTGTAAGAGCTGCACAGGAACTTCCTCCACTGCTGGATATTGTGGCCTGCTGCAATGTTCTTGTACTGGATAGCTGTGCTTGATGCCCGATCGCACCTCTTACCATTTTTGATTGACCTCTCCCGGTAAACGTTGTCGGTATTTGAAATCCCTGACCCCCAAAACCTATATATTTATACAAAAAGTATGGTTATAAGTGGCGCAGTTTTCACAATATGAAGAAATTGGATTTGGTGGCCGTTTTTAACGATGGTCGCCAGTGTAATACTATTAGGAAATCTAGCTAGTGAAGCCTGCATCGCGATAGAGTTCTGATACGTGATGATATTCACACGTTATCTCCCGTATTTCAAAGTTTTATGTCAACGTTATGACGCAATCGCCACAGGTACAAAGAAACCCAAGAAAACTCGAACATAAACATTCACGCAGGGTCAATGTCACACTGACAAATGCAATCATTAATCAACTCACACGACCTACACGAAATCTTTCCATCGAAACATTTTGAAAAGGCTTACTACGTCAATTAAGTGCACATAACTTATCTATGTGTCCTCCTCTGACCTAACTGTGCAGTTTTTAATGGTGGTGTTCACGTTATCTTTTGGCTACTAACTTTCCGTCCACCTTCATGTGTCCAAGTTAATGCCGCCAAGCAGTTGTTTTCCTTGTCCATTATTCTCAAGACTGCTCAACCAAGTTACCTCTTATGGTCTTGAGTTGTGTGCTATCTTCACTAATTTATAATTAAGATATATTACTACGCTATCTGAATGTCAAAAATATTCCTTGGCACAAAATGGTCTAGTAAAATATTGTTTTATGTAATAATACATTACCCCAAAAATATTTTAAGAAACACGTTATTTCTTTTGAGTCATTGTGTTCGCTTACATCTTGTGTATGCGTGCATGTGTGGGTATGTGATTGTGTGTGTGCCCGTGCGCGTGTGCATGTGCGTGTGTGGGGTGGTATTGTGTGGGTGCGGGTGTGTGTTTATCTGAAATCTGGCATAAGAAGGACCCGCACACCCCATCCGACGGGCCTGATAACAGTTTTCGAACAGGCAACGAAATACATATTTTGTAATTGCAACACTGAACCAAAAACATTTCTATGTCCGATTGTGACCGAGAATTGTCCTTAAAATATGGCAGCATGCCACAGAATATCGATAAACCAAAGGGACAATTGAAATAGAGTTAAAACGGCTTCGTGTTGCAAATGTTAATCTATTGTGTTTGTTAGTGCAAGACAGAACAATCACTCAGTATATGGCTATGTTACTACCCATCGAAACAACCGCTTTTTAAAATTAGTCTGACATATTTCTCAACCAGAAGGAGTGGTCGAGCTACCATTACCTGGATGGGAAATTTTATGGGTCATTACAACGTGACAAGCGCACCGGCGTATAAAAATACGTAGAGATGTGTAACAAATTCAGTTGCGGAGAGCGGACAAAATCAACGGAAGTCAACAGAAGTCAACGGAAGCCAACATAAGTCACGAAGGTAAGCTAAAGGACAATGTATGATTTCACAATCAGCGTAATATCGTTCGCTATGTTGTTAATAGGTGTAATATATATTTGTACATACTGTATATTCAGTATTCAGTATGAATGAATCGTTTATTGTACTTTCTTACTCCCAATAAGTGTTTCGTGGTTACTTGTTTGAACATTATTAGTTGTTTAACCTTGTTTTTTTCATACGATATTTACTATTAATTATTTCTTAGTTCGATAAATTCTTTCATCGTGTTCCTGGAGCGACGTCATAAGTAGTGTTACGTCGCTGATTCCGTCGCGTTGCCGACTCTGCCCCGAGATTGAGGCCTCCATTTTTGGGAGCGCAGTGGTGCAGTGACTAGAGCTTCGGACTCTCGACCGAGAGAACCCGGTTCGGAACCTGTGCTGCGGTGTTGAACTATGGGCAAGTTCGATCATTATACGTTGCTCCAGTTTACTCAGCTGTATGAATGACTGGTGGATATTTCTGCACGAATAATCTTCACGCATTAATTGCAGCGTGGCTGGATGCTTCCCAGGGAAGTTGAGATGGTGTTTGATTGAACAGGTCTGCCAGGGAGTAAAGTGTAAAGCGTTTTGAGCAGTCCTGAGGACTGGATACTGCGCTATATAAGAACTTACCATTACTTTCTTTCTTAAACAGAAAACCACGATGGTGTTCCTCCAGACGACTCTAGCGCTGTGTCTGTTCGGTGTCATGCTGACGACGGTCGCTGGAGCGACTCCAAACTGTAAGTGTTGCTGCCGATATTTCCACCCTAACCTTCGGCGGTCCCTTGCTCTAATGACGACTCTTGCTTGTCCCGATTTTGCCTAATAATTTCTGTATGTTGCGCCTCTGAGCTCAGATCCCTGGGGATTTAGGCGCTATGGAAGTTTGTCATTATTATTATTATTATTTATTGTCATATTACAACAGCGCAATGTGTGTCGTGCGGTTGAACCGTGGTACCTTACTGTTAACGTCACCCCCGTGGTTTGGGCCAAAGTGACCTGAATGGCGATGTGACTGTATTAATGGGAGTTACTTCCTATACTCCACAGTTACAAATATAATTTGGGACTGTCCTAGAGTGATCATTATTCCGCGGTGATTGTGCTACTGCGATTACCATTAAACTAGAAACATAGTTTCACATCGATCTATGTTGCAATGGTAATAAATAGTCGAATAAACGGTCCTCATTCTGATAAAATACTAGTCCCATGAGTGTTCCCGACTCAGACTGTTGTTATGTGGTCTTGGCTGTCACAGCCATGGACACATCACCCACAAAATGTGCTTAGTGACTGACGGATTCCGTACGTCACAGCTTGCCTACGTCACAATTGTAATTACGCGTGTTACCTCCGTCAATCTTTGTCTACACAAATATGCGAAAATGTGCATTACATTACAAGAGCGGCGTGACAGCTGATAAATTAATCTTTCCCGCACGCAGTTATCGCATAAACAAGTTTGCCCTATGTCACAAAGAAAAACACCTGGAGCCAGAATTTCAACAGAATATACGATGGGCGAAGGGTCACGTGATGGAAGGGTCAATTGTTCTAGCATTTTAATTTGTTTAGACGCGTTCAGGACTGACAAGCTTCGTGGGTGTGGACCATGAAAGAAGTTAAATTTAAACAAACATGATTCACAGATTGTTTTATAAATCGTCTATTTGATGTCTACTTACTTCGTACAATTTAGAACAATGTCATTCTGTCGACACTTCGTAGAACCCTATACATGCCCTGCCGTCAAAGATTCAAAGGTTATTTGTAAAACATCCAAATAAGCATCGCACCTGAAAACAGTTTTCTCGAACCTGTGCATCAATGAATGTATGCGAGACGAATGGGAGGTTCAACGTCGCACTCTCAGTCGAGGGGACTGGGTTCTGGTCCATATACTGCTGTTTTGAACCATGAATAATTTCGTTCACGTCAGTTTGCGTGTGTCTTTCGGAAGACACACAAACATAGATTGATCCGTTCTATCTGGCGTCTATGTCTACGGGAGCACAATACTCAAAGGGTCAATGTTACCTGTGCCCCATTCACCATTTATTAAACGGCAGTTAATGCAATGCCCCATACAAGGGGTATACACAATACGAAGGAAGACGGAGAGAAAGAAGTTTTAAGTTGTTGGTTGTCTACCAGGTCGTTGAAAGTAACGGTATTACATATCGAAATGTAATTCTTAATAAGTACACGTTAATCAGTATTCAAATATTAGCATTTTGTCAAATGTAACCTTTCCTCTAATATGATGATATTGTTCCAGTAAGCCATTTTCTCAAGACAGTAACACTTCAATATAATGATTTTGTTCCAATTAAGCCACTCTAACAATACCGTAACACTTCAATGTGATTATATAGTTTTAGTGAAGCCGCACAATAACATTAGTATCTCTTCAATATAATAATATTGTTCTAGTGAAGGTTTCTGTCAAGGATGCGACACTCGAATTATTATTGCTCCAATGAAGCGGTTCATTCAAGACAGTAACACTCCATTATAACGATGGTGTTCCAGTGAAGCCATTTTAACAATGTAGTAACATTCAACCATGTTCATATTGCTCCAGAAAAACATTTCTGTCAATACAGTAACACTAATATAATGATATTGTTCCAGTGAAGTCATTTTAACAATGCCGTAACACTCCAGTATCATTATATAGCTCCAGTGAAGCCGTTCTGTTAAGACAGTAACACTCCATTGCCATGCCATTGTTCCAGTAAGCCGTTCTGTTAAGACAGTAACACTCCAATGCCATGCCATTGTTCCAGTAAGCCGTTCTGTTAAGACAGTAACACTCCAATGCCATGCCATTGTTCCAGTAAGCCGTTCTGTTAAGACAGTAACACTCCAATGCCATGCCATTGTTCCAGTAAGCCGTTCTGTTAAGACAGTAACACTCCAATGTCATGCCATTGTTCCAGTAAGCCGTTCTGTTAAGACAGTAACACTCCAATGCCATGCCATTGTTCCAGTAAGCCGTTCTGTTAAGACAGTAACACTCCAATGCCATGCCATTGTTCCAGTAAGCCGTTCTATTAAGACAGTAACACTCCAATGCCATGCCATTGTTCCAGTAAGCCGTTCTGTTAAGACAGTAACACTCCAATGCCATGCCATTGTTCCAGTGAAGCCGTTCTGTCAAGGATGTAACACACGACCACAACGACACTCGTTATACGTGCTCCTGCCCCTTGGCGTACGCAGAGTGGGCGTTGGGTTCACGTGGCTGAAGCCTCTCAGTGGAAGTGGGATTTGTGCTCAACAGGGAGTCCTGCAGCTGGATCCACCATCTTGGGCCAAGTCGCTCACTCTTCATTTGGGGTTCTCTAACCCGACTGCATGGAGCTTCAACCTCGGCGACTCCGAGAGCAACAATGGATACGGTGCGTATTTTGAGTGTCTCTCTGTGGTGCCATGCATTATGTTCAAATTGGAGAAGTAGATTAACAAATGGCAAATATCTTGTGTTGGTCGTCAAATAAAACGTAATATGCAACATATTTCGAATGTGGGTCTTGATTACGCTGCATAAAGGTGAACGATCATGAGGCACTCATACACAGTCAAGAACTGCGTGTTTTTCAGTAAATTATGTTGCAAAAAAATCTTACTTAAATATCGATGCGCGTTTTCATAAACGTTTATAGCTGACAGTTATACAGTGCGATATGACTACTTAATTGCTTCACCTCTGGAATAAGCTACAGCGTCAATAAATGACTAGGTCTACTTTCTGTTTCGGTTCATCATCATGAAGTAGTTAATTAGATCGTAATGATCGGATCAATGGAGACGTATGTTGTCTGTTTACAGCTGGTGATTCCGGTCATCACACCCACGGTTATGCAGCAGAGATACACAACATAGCAGGCAACTTGTACATCTGGAAGAACGACTTGCCCAATGGCTGCAACAGCAAGAGTATGTACTACGTGCCAGGTATCATTACGTCACGCCTGACCATCCGCGTGTCACATGACCAGTTGTGCATCGACAACAGCGACGGTGTGACTATCTTCAAAGTTGACAGGTGCCTCTTTAACTTCGACCGGATGTTTCTGGGGCTCAATCGTGTGATTCACTATAGATACGGAAGTGCTTCCATGAATCGTGTTGGTTCAGGGCTTTGTCTTGTAAAGGGGTTCTGGAGCACTAAAATGGTGACAGATCCGTAAGGTGTTTACGTGGAAAAGTACACCACTGCTTTCGTTCATTCACTGTTACGACAATCATGTCGGTAAAGGTGTAATTGTTGTCTCATGTTTTCTATATTCCCGTTTTACACGACACGCAATTAAGTAAGACGCTATTTAATTCCATTCAGGTGTACTCGTGGCCACCAACAGCTTATTTCCAGATTTGGAAGTATTTATCTTAAGGGGTAATGCATATCGGAAGTGTTTATCTAAAGGAGTAACATGTGTAGGAAATGTTTATCTAAAGAAGTAATGGTCTGTTCTTGTAAACGTGAATGAATGAAGAATGTCGTGCTACCAATACAGTGTTCACTATACACCAACCATTGTGTCAGTCTCTGTTGCTCGATCACCATAGCTATTTTGGTGTCTTGTACATCGAAACAAAGTGTGAATTACTACGTTATTTGTTGCATGTGAATCCATACAGGTTATGTATGGAAACAAGACAGAATTATTACGCGTTCGTGTATACATTAATATTATACACACTCCAACTGAAAGGTTGCCAATAATAAATCTACTCTTATCCTGATCGTCAAAAGGAATGCATGGGCATTTACCTACCTTCTTATGTGCCGACCAATATAGTTTGAGGAAAGCATGATGATTCACCTTTAATTCGAGCAACAAACAGTTTCGTCAGAAGGAAAGCAGATATACTTGCTCCATCGCTATTGTATGTCAAGAGAAAATCGCGAATCGATTGACGCTGCATTTTATTTCATATTTTCTGATCGTGCCTGTTGGACCCGATGACATTTGACGGACGCAGGTTTCTGTGATTTGGGCGGTATCCAACAACACACTACAACTCTATTGCTCTTCTGGCCTGTCATAAAGCTACTTGATGTGCCTCACAATGTACGCGGTATCGTATATTGGTACACCCGCATAAACAACAAGTTTCAGTGACACAAATATGTCATTGTACCGTGACACGGTAGCCATCTAAATAATAAAACAGTAAGAAGATAAATCAAGAATGTAGGCCCCAGAGTCATTGCGTTCATCGTGAATATATGTTATTTATCTGATTACTGACAACTTTCGCTCATTACTAACCGAGTGAAGTCGCCTAGATGTTAATTATTACCTTACTCAAAGCATACGAAACATTCCAAATTTAAATCGTCATGTGTTATTCAATTCTACTTGTATTATTATTGATCAGCTGACTTTTCACCATTATGAAACGCCCCTGCCTTTGATTTCGTTCTACAGGGGATGTCTTCACACGTCAAAGGGGCGTTTTGAAATAAATGTGTTCAGCATTCGTGTTACTGGACTGAGTTGGGAACATTTGTTTTGCGATAGAGACGCGGGGAGACGATACAGGTAGCAGAGAACAACTGAGTCAGGAGAATATGTAAAGCTCTGTGGCGCAGTGGCTACAGCATCAGACGCTCACTCGAGAGAACCCGGGTTCGAATCCTGTGCGGCGGTGTCGAACCTTGGGCATGTTCGTTCACTCTACATTGCTCCATTTCACTTAGCTGTGTGAATGAGTACCTGGCAATAAAAAGTGGTGGATATTTATGTACGACTAGTCATCATGCATTAATCGAAGGACGCGTGGCTGAAAACTTCCCAGAGATGTCGAGATTGTGTTCCATTAACAGTTCTACCAGAGAGTAAAGTGAAAAGTGCTTTGAGCAGTCCTAAGGAATGGATACTGCGCTATGTAAGAACTCACCTTGTTCAGAACATAGCAAGAAGAGAGACGAAACACCACAATGAAAGGTAGTTGCGATGAACGAACGATCAGAACAGTTCACGAAGTCTTTATAAAATCAGCCGCCTCCATTGTTCGTCTCCACGAATAGCCACAAAAACACTACATCATTAAGTGTTTGTGTAAGAAAACAATATTTTAAAATGAAACGTACGTCCAGTGTCTATAGCAGTGCGACACTTGGACAACACAATCTTAAAATAGTATTATCCAGATAAAATAACACATAATTTGTGTGACACTAACAAAACAAACACACCCTAACCTATTGCCTTGTGTTTCCCATGTTTAACTAAGTATATCCATACTTGTTATCAATGACATGTCGACAGTCTGAATCGCATATGTCTGTAGAATTGTCGGACGTCGTCGCGAAACATGCAGCTCATTGCGCTGTGGATGAACGGAATGACTGCGGAATTACGGACAAACATCTGTCGTAAATCTATCGGGAGCGAGAGTCCAGCTATATGTAGTCATTGCGGTATCCATCAGACACAGAATACTACAGTAACTAGAAATAATAAAGTCACGCCTTTGTATATGTTAGCCTGCTTTGTATTTGTCTTTGTAATACCTAACACAGGGATGTATTTCTTTGAAGTGACATCAACCGTTGATTTGACATTTAAGATGTCTTGTGTGATAGTAGAAACCACCGAAGGTATCGGTACAGGTATAGTGATCGGCTCTTATGTTCTTCAGCATTGTCAATGCCACCACACAGTAACCCAGGTATAGTGATCGGCTCTTATGTTCTTCAGCATTGTCAATGCCACCACACTGTAACCCACGATCATCACGGCAACGCTTGCAAATGTGACGACTGCAAAAAAACGTATCATGCAGGAGTGGGCAGCGCTTGGTTTAGGCAGCCCACACCGTCATTGCAAACACAGCGACAATGAAAACGTTGACCACCATGGCCCGCTTCGCCCGTAGAGAGCTTGGACTGAACGAGCGGGGATACCGCACTGCCAGTAGACGTTCGGTCAACACAAACGGGGTCAGCCCACTGTTGGTTTTCCCATAGGCGACCATGTTAACGTTTTGTCTGATTATAAGAAAACGTGACCTATAAAATGTCTTAAACTTCTCACCTGCTGTTATCATCATCTCATTGACATGCCGATAGATTTTAACAAAATTTGCATACTGCCAGCTCTCGTAAAATGCCTGTATGTGTGACACCCGTCAATATTTATAAATGCCGGCAAGAATTACTCCGCAAACAGGTCACGCAGGCAAATTGCTGCCAAATATCCTTCCGCTTATTCAAATCATCTAGATATCCACCATTTTACAGTCTACACGTTCTACAATCACACATGAAAATCTCCCTATTCAAATGCACTTACGTCACAGCATGTGAATTTTGTAAAAAAATCATTTCTCAAAAATACACTGGATTTTTCTTCGTGCAAAGGACGGGAAGTCTAATTAGAACATGACCCCAAGTAGGCAAAGCAAGTTTGGAGAAAAATGTTGAAACTAACACATTTGATAGGCTCTCCTATCTCATACATTGTGTGGGTTTTTTTGTAATTCATCCACGTGTTTGTTTTTTATACACATTTCAAAAGAGCCACCCTATTTGACAGGGCACCGTTTGAATAAGCATTTCACTGTCGGACAATTTCTAATCTAGCACAACATTCTCAGGTGGCACGCATGAACTCCTATAACAGTTTTCCAGAAAGTCCAATATGTGTTTTATAAGAATATTCAATACAGCGAGTTGTTATATGTTACATTCAAATTTATATTGATTTTATGACCTTGTGCCCTATTTACAAAGGTAAATATCAACAAAAAGTCACCTTAGGGTGTGAATTCTCAAAAGGCCAGACGTCTTATGCAGTTCAATTACATAATATTACACAGCCTAATTAGCAGACATTCAGAAAGCAATGCCATTTGCTTGATTGGCCAGAAGGTCCTGCCAGTAGACAGTATCTGATAACAGTCTCGGGCTACAGCCGACTCCAGCTAGTCACCGTCGTCAGGCTTCATTAGGGTCAATGACACGATCTTCAAGTGTGTTTAACTAGCAGAAGTAAACAAAAAAAGATTGACGGATCACCCTGCTGCAATATCATTGGTTCATTATCATACATATTTGCAAATTGAGGCTTAACTAGTTCATACACACCCCACCCCCCTTATAAGACATGTGTTCCGACACTGTGATTTGGACTTACAGACTGATGAGAAGTCTGCAATATCCAAAAACGGTTTGTCCCGTTCAACTGTTGTTTTGCTATACATATATTATTAGTGATTGTTTCAAGATATTTGAAATAAAATGCGTTCTCCATGATTGTGCAATGACAATAGCATGCTTCCGTTGCCAGGGTCTTTATTGGGGTCAGCCCACTGTTGGTTTTCCCATAGGCGACAATGTTAACGTTTTGTCTGATTATAAGAAAACGTGACCTATAAAATGTCTTAAACTTCTCTCCTGCTGTTATCATCATCTCATTGACATGCCGATAGATTTTAACAAAAATTGCATACTCCCAGCTCTCGTAAAATGCCTGTATGTGTGACACCCGTCAATATTTACAAATGCCGGCAAGAATTACTCCGCAAACAGGTCACGCAGGCAAATTGCTGCCAAATATCCTTCCGCTTATTCAAATCATCTAGAAATCCACCATTTTACAGTCTACACGTTCTACAATCACACATGAAAATCTCCCTATTCAAATGCACTTACGTCACAGCATGTGAATTTTGTAAAAAAATCATTTCTCAAAAATACACTGCATTTTTCTTTGGAAGTCTAACTAGAACATGACCCCAAACGCCAGAAGTAAGACGGAGAACGCGACCGACGTGTGGATGACGTACATGAGGACATTATAGCTGATGCTCCGAGCGGTATATGCAAACCACTAAATCAGCGACGGCCAGGGCAAACATTATACACTCGGGCAGATGTCGTCATCTTTCAGACATACACGGCAATCACGAGCACATTCCCTGGCTTTCCTAGCAAACACACAAGAAAGGTAACAAACCGTGTAATTGGAGCGACGTCCCTGGTGGAAATGTTGGCCCCGATAATGCGGGGATTCTGATGCAAAGTAGAGATGTTGGCAAAGTCATTCAAAACGCGCAGCTGGAAACTGCCATTTAACTAGTTGTTGGCACATTTAGGTCATTATAATTTGTTGTGTTGTATAATATTATGTTTGTTGTCAAACCGATCGGTAGGTAGATTATGTCTTGATCGTGCAACAAACAGTCCACCCTAAATGTAGCACATGCATGGTCAAATTAGAGGCAGTGAAATATCTTTCCGGTGAATCACACGAATAACATACTGCATGCGGTGTTGTAGATTTCTTCTATGCACATATGTATTCGAACACCATGTCCACTTCTTTGTGAAGCATTCAGCCACGCTGTAACTACTGCCTAAAGAGCTATCCGTTCACATGTATCCACCGCTGTCTATATCCAGATAATTACTTTTTTGTTGTTGAATGAACTAAATCAACGCGGACTCAACTAATTTTACCCAAGCTTCGAAACGACACATGGGTATCGGTGTCCTCACACCGCCCTCGCCTTCAGATGTTTCTGCAATTGTCCCTGTTTCGCAGCCAGCACGAGCGCCCCGTGTACAGGAAGTAGGCCGCCAACAAGAAAATGACTATGCCATTGTTGCTTTCAGTGACGTGGCGTTACCTTCACAGTGATGCGACTGGAACCTTGAGTAGGACAGCCACACTTAAATGTCCGTCTACGCTCGCAACCAGCGTTGTGAAGAACTGGATACCGCGTTGTAACGCACACGAACAATTAATTAAAAGTGTGCTAACAAACAAGGTAATTACGCAATGTGACTCGAAGTATACAGGGACAGCTGAACATTTAATTAGCCATACTGCTCAACTCACATTTCCATTAATAAGGTGCGATTAATTCACGAAACGAGACGCCTCAAGTGGATTAGTCCATCGCGTGCCTGGTTCTTCGATGTTCATATCTGTAATATGTCAACGGCCAGCCAATAGTTAGCCTTAGAGCCACTGATTTCGTCGGTCACTCATGGTTTCAAGAGAGCAAGGAAAGTCGACAAGATCAACACAAAAAAACGTAATTGATCGCATTGAGCATTTACGAGAAGATTATAATTTAAACTAACTGTAAATGATTTAAGGTCCATAAATAAATCAGTCTGATGCCTTTTTTGAAAATTACATGCAAACATCTTGAGACAAGACGAACGTGGAGTTTCAATAAATATTAGGTTAGTAGAAACTATTCCTATATTATTTAGATCGCTAGATGGAGTAACCATCGCATCTTTAACATTCGGTGCATACGAGCCGACATTAAAAAGCCTCAAGCTTACAACGCCGGTGAAAGGAACAACGACAAAATTGTCCAAAACAAAACTGAGAGTAAACTACTAAACACCAGAACACAATGTACAATCACTATCGAGAAACTGAAAGAAGATTTGACGTCAATGACAGCCAATCTGTTTCGCGCCATATCCAAGACAACGGTACCAGAAATGCATATTGGTTGGTCTGAGCCGGAACTTCAGCTAGACTCCACTGACGTACTGTCGGATCCTGACATCGAAGACGGGGGGGGGGGGGGGGGGGGGGGTTGCTTTATGAAAATTTCCGCCGGAACTTCACTACCACTCCGCTGACTCTACATGATTCCAGAACGTCCAGAGGACTAGTGGGCACGTAACAGGTGCACATTTAATAGATCTAGGGGGCACGTAACGGAAGCACATTTAATAGATCTAGGGAGCACGTAACAGGAGCACATTTAATAGGTCTAGGGGGCACGTAACGGGAGCACATTTAATAGGTCTAGGGGGCACGTAACAAGAGCATATTTAATAGGTCTAGGGGGCACGTAACGGGAGCACATTTAATAGGTCTAGGGGACACGCCACTCTAGTGCAGGCATTGCGCGGCCAAATTACAAATGTCTAGGAGGCACGTGCCCCGGGCCCCCAAGATCCGCCTATGGTATTGACACGGTAAAAAAATAATGTAATTTAATACTAAGTTCGTCATGCGTGTCATATGTGTACATTATTTCCGACATAATCGTGGTCTTGTATTTGTTATTTGTGTTTTCCACCAACTGTTGCCTAATAATAACGTCATGAAGAAAGCGCGTGTATTACATAACGGTCTTGTCTCCACGATCGAACGTATTTCATCAACATGTAAGAAAAAAACACAATCAAAATGAAATATAAAATGTTTGTGTTTTAATGCATTAGCCATTAGAAAAGCATCCCATCAAACACGATGTACATATATACAGTAGATTGTGTACATAGCAAAGCCAACGCAATTTCCTAAACGTGACAGAATCATTAAAAAAAAAAAAAAATTTACAAAATAGACAAACACAGTCGTCCTTCTAATGATACTTATGTCGTATTTACTAATAGAAATATGTGACACGTGCTTCGAAATTTTAGATGAAAGGTATCCATTATATTATCGCCACACTATTAATCGCTCAAACAATTGTTATCACAAACCTTGCTGAACAATAAAATTAATCCTGATTAAGATCAACGTCTTCTTGTTTGGACGTATATAAACGCACATTGCGTCACGTTATCATTGTGAGTAAGCGAGTTTTACTGTTACAGTATAAAGTTGTCAGTATTGTTGATACAAATAGTCAATTGTATCAACATATTGGTATACGTAGGCTGCACACAAAACAGTTTTGAATGGATTGCACATATAACTATTCAATTATCTTAAATGTACGATGGTTCAATTAACAACTATTTGTCTTCATCTTCATGGATTTAACTTTTAATTGAACATATATCGTGAGGAAAAATATTAGTTAACTCCCGCTTGTCTTGAATATCGTATATCAATATAGAATATTCTGTATGCGCAACGATATGCGACCCACCACAGTGAACCGGTTAATAAGTTACATGGGTTTATTCTGGTCACGACCCAAACATAGCTGTCTTGGTCATGTTCCATTAACTTTGTGATTCTGACCAAAATTGATATCTTATAATCAATCACATCATGCAACGTCTAATTTGTACTCCCCGACAAATAATCCGAAACTAACAAAATGCATCCATATACGAACCAATAGATTAAAACACAATAGACAGTATGAGTCGAAATGATCTCGTCTCTCAAAACTTTGATTTTATAGTTTCCTTCCAATGTAGCAATAAATCAAAAACTACTGAAGATATTTCAACAAATGAGATACGATTTAGTTTAACTCTCATGACCTGTGGAATCAAAAATAATGAAAGCAGAACTTCTTTGTTGTGAGAGAAGTTATGTCTTATAAAACTGTAGCCAGAAGAGACAAGAGAAACAACAGGATGGCTGCTGGTGCGCTGTAGACGTGTCCGGCGGCCGCCGTGAGGTGATCGTAGTAGCAGGCCGTGCCCTTGTAGGTGGAGTCTCCTACCCTCAGACCTTGTAGAGCGCCGTTCGCCAGCCGTGTGGCCGCCCCGTTGGAGGGCAGGGAGGTGTGGCAGCCATTGCTGGTGTTGTCATCGTTCTCATCCACTTCCACGCAGTCCCGTGTGAGTGTGTGGTACTTGAAGTCTATGGCTGCGGAGAAGAAACGAAAGTGAATTCACGAAGGAGAGAAGGAAGGAAGGAAGACAGGTAGACAGGAAAAGTGAAAGAAAGAGAGAAAGAAACGAAGAAAGGCAAAGGAAGGATGGATGGCATGAAGTAATGAAGGAAGGATGGAAGAAAGAAAGGAAGGAGGAAAGAAAGAAAATCAGAAAGAAGGAAAGAAGAAAGGGAGGAATGAAGGAACTAAGGAACGGAGGAAGAATGGAAGGATGGAAGGAAGGAAGGAAGGAATGAGGAAATAATGAAAGGACGGAAGAAAGAAAGAAAGGAAGGCATGGCAAAAGAAAGCAAGGGAGAAAGGAAGGAATAAAGAAAGAAAGGAAGGAGAAAGGAAGGAATGAAGGAAGAAAGGAAGGAAGAAACGACGGAATGAAGAAAAATAAAGGGACGAAGGAGGGAATGATGTAACGACCGACTGACCGAACGGACGAACACTAACAAAAAATAAAAACAATACAAAAACGAATGGATAAATGAACAAACCAGCGCCCAGAAAGAAAACAATTAATTAAACATTAACTATCTAGTTTATGATCCGTGATCGTCATTACTGACTCTGAAGATTGATTAGACTACGTTGCAGTCGACTCAGTGTTTGTAGATTTGTTTGTTTGTTTGCTTGTGTATGTGCATGCGTGCTGTATGCGTGCATGCGTGAGTGCCTGCGTGTGTCAATATGTGTGTACATACCAATGGATCACACACCAGACATAACTGCGCTAACGTGTGAATCACATTTCCACACTTTAGAAATATAAACATGCATATAGATTCAATTGTTATATATTATTTAATACAACCCACAATATTCTAGCGAGTGAAAAATACTTGTGATAATACGAAATAATAGTCCTTCGAGTACACAACAGCTTATTGTTTGATATAGAAATAGACGTTTGTCTTTACGTTAAGACATGTATTTTGTAAAAGCAACACTGACCACAGCAAATAATCAAACGCAAGACAAATATATTTCTAACAGCTGTACACAGCAGCTGAAACATTGCCCACAGTTCTTACTCACAGTCGTAAAGATTATTATCTCACTGATGTTTAGACTGTTATGCATTAATGTCGTCATTACACTAAATATTTGCATAGTGGACTAAGAGATGACTGATAGTTCCAGAGGTGACTTGAGAGAGAGAGAGAGAGAGAGAGAGAGAGAGAGAGAGGGGGTAGGGTGGGGTGAATGGAGGCCGGGACGGAGGCAGGGAGGGTGGGAGAGAGGGAGGGATGGAGAGAGGAAGGGAGGGAGAATGAGAGAGTTAGGGAGAGAGAGAGAGGGGGGAAGAGATGGAGAGAGAGAGACAGCGACGAGAGACAGAGAGACAGACACACAGACAGACAGATAGAGAGATATACATACATACATACATACATACATACATACATACACATAGTTAGACTGACAAAGATAGAGAGAGACAGACATACACAGACAGATGACTGATAGATTCAGAGGTGACTTGAGAGAGAGAGAGAGAGAGAGAGAGAGAGAGAGAGAGAGAGAGAGAGAGAGAGAGAGAGAGAGAGAGAGAGAGAGAGAGAGAGAGAGAGAGAGAGAGAGAAAGAGACAGAGACAGAGACAGACACAGAGAGACACAGAGAGACAGAGAGAGAGAGAGGCAGAGAGAGAGAGAGAGAGAGAGAGAGAGAGAGAGAGAGAGAGAGAGAGAGAGAGAGAGAGAGAGAGAGAGGGAGGGAGGGTGGAGGGGAGGGAGGGAGGGAGGAGGAGGGAGGGAGGGAGGGAGGGAGGGAGGAGGAGGGAGGAGGAGGGGAGGAAATCGGAGGGAGGTAGGGAGGGAGGGAGAAAAGGAGGAAAGGAGGGAGAAAGGGAGGGAGAGAAGAAAGGGAGGGAGATCGAGAGAGTTAGGGAGAGATTCAGGGGGGTAAGAGATGGGAAAGAGAGAGACAGAGACAGACAGACAAACAGTCAGATAGATAGAAAGACAGACAGAGTGAGAGACATACACAGACAGAGCATAACAAACAGATAATGGCGGTGTATGTGTGATCGGATCATTCATTTGTGTGTGTACAAACAGAACAAGTTGCCGTGAACGAATGTACTACTTACAGGTCAAGTCCAATGACGTAGTCACTGTTCCGTTGAGAATAACGCACTTGTACAGCTTTCCGTCTTCACCTGGCGGGCATGTTCTCTTGTCTACCTTGTATCGGTCTTCCTCGGTCGCTAACTTGCAGTTGGCGTTGCTAAGTTTACTGAAAGTAAAGAACAATACGAATAGAATGATATACGTGACTTGTTGAAAATGATGGCTTTACTAATTTATCTTTTTAATAACTGACACCAGAATACTTCAATAACCCAATTACATAATTAAGTATTGCTTATAATCTGGATCCCGTGAACTTCATGTTGTTGTCATTGATAATATGGTAAGCAGCGAAAGCTTATAATTTTTGGAAAAGCGACAAACTGTGGCGCCATCTGGAGAGTGGCTAACAACTGAATTACTCTTAAGTTAATAAATGTAAATAACTACCTTGTTTTAGATACACAGCCAAGTAGTAGATACGAGAATAATGGTTCAATGGAGCGAATGAGTTTAGAAGCAGACGAGTGGACGTCAGTACCTCGGAGGAGATGCTGCCAGACACCCCCAAAGTTAGTGTATTAACATGTAGATGTGTACTGGCGTGGAGTGAAGTCAGTACCTCGGAGGAGATGCTGCCAGACACCCCCAAAGTTAGTGTATTAACATGTAGATGTGTACTGGCGTGGAGTGGAGTCAGTACCTCGGAGGAGATGCTGCCAGAGACCCCCAAAGTTAGTGTATTAACATGTAGATGTGTACTGGCGTGGAGTGGAGTCAGTACCTCGGAGGAGATGCTGCCAGACACCCCTCAAAGTTAGTGTATTAACATGTAGATGTGTACTGGCGTGGAGTGGAGTCAGTACCTCGGAGGAGATGCTGCCAGACGCCCTCAAAGTTAGTGTATTAACATGTAGATGTGTACTGGCGTGGAGTGGAGTCAGTACCTCGGAGGAGATGCTGCCAGACGCCCTCAAAGTTAGTGTATTAACATGTAGATGTGTACTGGCGTGGAGTGGAGTCAGTACCTCGGAGGAGATGCTGCCAGACGCTACCAAAGTTAGTAGTATTAATATGTAGATGTGTACTGGCGTTGAGTGGAGTCAGTACCTTGGAGGAGATGCTGCCAGACACCCCCAAAGTTAGTGTATTAACATGTAGAAGTGTACTGGCGTGGAGTGGAGTCAGTACCTCGGAGGAGATGCTGCCAGACACCCCCAAAGTTAGTGTATTAACATGTAGATGTGTACTGGCATGGAGTGGAGTCAGTACCTCGGAGGAGATGCTGCCAGACACCCCCAAAGTTAGTGTATTAACATGTAGATGTGTACTGGCGTGGAGTGGAGTCAGTACCTCGGAGGAGATGCTGCCAGACACCCCCAAAGTTAGTGTATTAACATGTAGATGTGTACTGGCGTGGAGTGGAGTCAGTACCTCGGAGGAGATGCTGCCAGACACCCCCAAAGTTAGTGTATTAACATGTAGATGTGTACTGGCGTGGAGTGGAGTCAGTACCTCGGAGGAGATGCTGCCAGACGCTACCAAAGTTAGTATATTAATATAATTATAGATGTGTACTGGCGTGGAGTGGAGTCAGTACCTCGGAGGAGATGCTGCCAGACGCCCTCAAAGTTAGTGTATTAACATGTAGATGTGTACTGGCGTGGAGTGGAGTCAGTACCTCGGAGGAGATGCTGCCAGACGCCCTCAAAGTTAGTGTATTAACATGTAGATATGTACTGGCGTGGAGTGGAGTCAGTACCTCGGAGGAGATGCTGCCAGACGCCCTCAAAGTTAGTGTATTAACATGTAGATGTGTACTGGCGTGGAGTGGAGTCAGTACCTCGGAGGAGATGCTGCCAGACGCTACCAAAGTTAGTATATTAATATAATTATAGATGTGTACTGGCGTTGAGTGGAGTCAGTACCTTGGAGGAGATGCTGCCAGACACCCCCAAAGTTAGTGTATTAACATGTAGAAGTGTACTGGCGTGGAGTGGAGTCAGTACCTCGGAGGAGATGCTGCCAGACACCCCCAAAGTTAGTGTATTAACATGTAGATGTGTACTGGCATGGAGTGGAGTCAGTACCTCGGAGGAGATGCTGCCAGATGCCCTCAAAGTTAGTGTATTAACATGTAGATGTGTACTGGCGTGGAGTGGAGTCAGTACCTCGGAGGAGATGCTGCCAGACACCCCCAAAGTTAGTGTATTAACATGTAGATGTGTACTGGCGTGGAGTGGAGTCAGTACCTCGGAGGAGATGCTGCCAGACGCCCTCAAAGTTAGTGTATTAACATGTAGATGTGTACTGGCATGGAGTGGAGTCAGTACCTCGGAGGAGATGCTGCCAGACACCCACAAAGTTAGTGTATTAACATGTAGATGTGTACTGGCGTGGAGTGGAGTCAGTACCTCGGAGGAGATGCTGCCAGACGCCCTCAAAGTTAGTGTATTAACATGTAGATGTGTACTGGCGTGGAGTGGAGTCAGTACCTCGGAGGAGATGCTGCCAGACACCCCCAAAGTTAGTGTATTAACATGTAGATGTGTACTGGCGTGGAGTGGAGTCAGTACCTCGGAGGAGATGCTGCCAGACACCCCCAAAGTTAGTGTATTAACATGTAGATGTGTACTGGCGTGGAGTGGAGTCAGTACCTCGGAGGAGATGCTGCCAGACGCCCTCAAAGTTAGTGTATTAACATGTAGATGTGTACTGGCGTGGAGTGGAGTCAGTACCTCGGAGAAGATGCTGCCAGATGCCCCCAAAGTTAGTGTATTAACATGTAGATGTGTACTGGCGTGGAGTGGAGTCAGTACCTCGGAGGAGATGCTGCCAGACGCCCTCAAAGTTAGTGTATTAACATGTAGATGTGTACTGGCGTGGAGTGGAGTCAGTACCTCGGAGGAGATGCTGCCAGACGCTACCAAAGTTAGTATATTAATATAATTATAGACGTGTACTGGAGTGGAGTGGGGCAGCGCTGTTTAACGCTAGCAATAGTTAATCCTCCGGATGACACTACATACACACTGATGCAGAAGACGGTTTCTTGGAGGGTGTATTCGTAATGGCGTTCGTTATGACGTAGTTCGCAACGCAAGTTACGTAAAACGTGCTCAGCTGATCGGCGATCTAATCACGTGGCTCGGAAGAATCGCATAAACCACGTGTAAAATGGTTAACAATCGATTTGCGTCTCTCTACCGTCCGATAAAAACCCTAAGACCGTTGCAAAACTTTAAGCAACGGGACATTTCAATCACAATAAATGTGTCACTTTTCTCTCAGAGGGTTCGTAGAATAATCCCTGAACGTTTGGCGCCCGATGTACAAGACGTCTAAGTGGAAGCCGTTAACATACCCAATCACACATACGCTAGCTCAATTATAGCTTGATGTAGTATCAGTGTTGATGTAATTGAATAATTATCTAAACATACATTTAACTAGCTAGGAAAACCTGACCCAGTTTCACCATACCTGAAACAATTTGCAATATAATTTTATCACCGTGCATTTCCATGAGGTATTCTAACCACCACATTAAACTGTTATTTTAATTTTCATAATAGGTGTAGCTAAGGGCTTTGAGCCTGGTGTTTTCCGACCCAGAACTACAACGTATTAAAAGGGTACTGGAATTGTTTTCCAAATCAAACTTTATTTGACATAATGTTAGCAAGTATGTGCTGTGGTGTCAGTTAATGTTAATTTAATATGTTTGTTTGTTCTTCAACGTTATACGTGTGCGTATGTCACCTGAAGGCATTGAGGACGGCGGAAAGAGCTTCATTACTCGTCTCCATTTTCAGATACGTGCATCGGTAACACTCGAGGCCGACGACTGAAAGCACAAAAGGAACCTTGGTACGATGGCATCGTTCAATTTCCCACACTTGTCGAGTTATCAGTTTACGTCGAATATATTGTCGGTATATTACAAGAGTCGGATCTGGTGAACTTGTTTTATAGAAACAAATATTCGGTTCACATTTGCTCATTTGTAAAAAAACATTAGGCAGATGTACTTATTGTTTATTATCAATTGATCAATTTCAGTTTGAGTTGCAAAAATATAACATTGGAAAGCAACATATGCATATCTCAGGACACTTCTTAGGGAGAAGCACGGGCATATGTTAATGAATCAATTGATACTTTCATTTTCCCAAAATAAAATTAATAATGAAACATCTAAACCGTCAGGAACACTAGATCAGAAGCAAAACAAACTGGAATCGTTGAGATAGACATGCAAAGATCATCATGCGAGCCAGGAAACGTCAAGGATTTAGGGCGGAAATGTAATTTGGAATAAAAACACAGTGTGAATCCCGCGTATCTTGCTATTACCTACATTGACATCGTGAAACGTGACACACAGAACACCAAGACTGAACTGTAAGACAGAAACAATGGAAAGGTAATGTGATTTTTTTAAACTCATTACGCACGCGTGACGTTCCATAAAATTAGCTTGTTTTGTGTTATTAATGAGGATACAAAGTACGGTGTACCCGGCAGTAACATGTTTAACGATGCCAGTTGTGTATCCTATTCTCATCAGGATAAGCAATCCAAAGTTGTGTTGTAATAATCTATATTACACACGTGTGGAACACGCCCTGTGCAATACAACCGTGCAGTTCTGATGTGATAGTCACCCGCAGTTGACAAGCGACCAAAACCGTTTCATTTCCTTATTATGCGGTAATCGCGTTAGAAATCCAAATGTTTAAACAAACGTGACAAAAGACTGCGTAAATTGAGAACACAGACAAAAACATTGAGTAGAAATGGGCTAAAATACATAATTAACTGTGCGAAATAAATAGGAAATAGTACTTTTGCAATTTGCATGCTGTTGTAGTCGCACGTGTGGCTAGTAGCATAATTAATGGGACGCTGCATGTCCGACTGCCTGTACTAGCACGCCACCGTCTCGTACAATTACAGCGTCGTTAAATTGGTAAAGGTGCATTTTGATATAAATAATTTACGGCGATAGCGATTTGTTCCCTCTCCACGTACAAACGCATAAACACACTTGATATCAATATTGTCACAACTATGTTCAGCCTTACCCTAACCTTGAACCAACCCTAACCGTTTTTGCACATCAGACCAACCGTAAAAGAGCATTTGTACGCGGACGGGTAGCACGAAGCTCCATCCGGATTGCGTCTTATGTAGATCGCAAGTTGTTCTTCGGCACTTATTTACACAAGGCGTTGTCGGTGTAGCCATACAATCATTAACTAGTGGCGTAGTGCAGAGACGACTGAGGCTCTTATGTCCAGGTACTCGAATCGAGTGATCATAAAGCACTTGACTTGAAACATTGTATCTTGTCGTTACGACAACGTTACGCTAAGGGTCCATCCGTAACGAACGTCAAACAATTGTGTGAAATGTTAAGATGCCCACCCCTTGCCACTCTTCGTAACACTGGCATGTACATCCGCCATAAAAGTACGTTTGTTTTCACAAATTCCCTCACACACATATATAGTAATTATTGTATTATTTTCACTGTTTTGATTAATTGTTTACACGTAAAATAGGACATAGTATTATGTTAGACCCCTACTCCCTATGGGTGACCCCCTAGCATCGCGAAATGCAGTCAGCGAAACGACAAAGGATTAATTCTCGCGATACCTAAATTTACAACTTGACATCACATGTCGTCATGATGAAAATCATGTGATTATCACGGTGGTGACAACCGTGTGGATGTGGCGATTGTGACAACAGTGTGGATGTGGTGGTGGCGACAACAGTGTGGATGTGGTGGTGGCGACAACAGTATGGATGTGGTGGTGGCGACAACAGTGTGGATGTGGTGGTGGTGACAACCGTGTGGATGTGGCGATTGTGACAACAGTGTGGATGTGGTGGTGGCGACAACCGTGTGGATGTGGCGATTGTGACAACAGTGTGGATGTGGTGTTGGCGACAACAGTGTGGATGTGGTGGTGGCGACAACAGTATGGATGTGGTGGTGGTGACAACAGTTTGGATGTGGTGGTGGCGACAACCGTGTGGATGTGGCGATTGTGACAACAGTGTGGATGTGGTGGTGGCGACAACAGTGTGGATGTGGTGGTGGCGACAACAGTATGGATGTGGTGGTGGTGACAACAGTGTGGATGTGGTAGTGGTGACAACCGTGTGGATGTGGCGATTGTGACAACAGTGTGGATGTGGTGGTGGCGACAACAGTGTGGATGTGGTGGTGGCGACAACAGTATGGATGTGGTGGTGGTGACAACAGTTTGGATGTGGTGGTGGCGACAACAGTATGGATGTGGTGGTGGTGACAACAGTTTGGATGTGGTGGTGGTGACAACAGTTTGGATGTGGTGGTGGTGACTACAGTATGGATGTGGTGGTGGTGACAACAGTGTGGATGTGGTGGTGGTGACAACAGTTTGGATGTGGTGGTGGTGACAACAGTTTGGATGTGGTGATGGTGGTGACAACAGTGTGGATGTGGTGGTGGTGACAACAGTGTGGATGTGGTGGTGGCGACAACAGTATGGATGTGGTGGTGGTGACAACAGTTTGGATGTGGTGGTGGTGACAACAGTTTGGATGTGGTGGTGGTGACAACAGTATGGATGTGGTGGTGGTGACAACAGTGTGGATGTGGTGGTGGCGACAACAGTGTGGATGTGGTGGTGGCGACAACAGTATGGATGTGGTGGTGGTGACAACAGTTTGGATGTGGTGGTGGTGACAACAGTGTGGATGTGGTGGTGGCGACAACAGTTTGGATATGGTGGTGATGACAACAGTTTGGATGTGGTGATGGTGGTGACAACAGTGTGGATGTGGTGGTGGTGACAACAGTGTGGATGTGGTGGTGGCGACAACAGTATGGATGTGGTGGTGGTGACAACAGTTTGGATGTGGTGGTGGTGACAACAGTTTGGATGTGGTGGTGGTGACAACAGTATGGATGTGGTGGTGGTGACAACAGTGTGGATGCGGTGGTGACGACAACAGTGTGGATGTGGTGGTGGCGACAACAGTATGGATGTGGTGGTGGCGACAACAGTATGGATGTGGTGGTGGTGACAACAGTTTGGATGTGGTGGTGGCGACAACAGTATGGATGTGGTGGTGGTGACAACAGTTTGGATGTGGTGGTGGTGACAACAGTTTGGATGTGGTGGTGGTGACTACAGTATGGATGTGGTGGTGGTGACAACAGTGTGGATGTGGTGGTGGTGACAACAGTTTGGATGTGGTGATGGTGGTGACAACAGTGTGGATGTGGTGGTGGTGACAACCGTGTGGATGTGGCGATTGTGACAACAGTGTGGATGTGGTGGTGGCGACAACAGTGTGGATGTGATGGTGGCGACAACAGTATGGATGTGGTGGTGGTGACAACAGTTTGGATGTGGTGGTGGTGACAACAGTGTGGATGTGGTGGTGGCGACAACAGTTTGGATATGGTGGTGATGACAACAGTTTGGATGTGGTGATGGTGGTGACAACAGTGTGGATGTGGTGGTGGTGACAACAGTGTGGATGTGGTGGTGGCGACAACAGTATGGATGTGGTGGTGGTGACAACAGTTTGGATGTGGTGGTGGTGACAACAGTTTGGATGTGGTGGTGGTGACAACAGTATGGATGTGGTGGTGGTGACAACAGTGTGGATGCGGTGGTGGCGACAACAGTGTGGATGTGGTGGTGGCGACAACAGTATGGATGTGGTGGTGGTGACAACAGTTTGGATGTGGTGGTGGTGACAACAGTTTGGATGTGGTGGTGGTGACAACAGTATGGATGTGGTGGTGGTGACAACAGTGTGGATGTGGTGGTGGTGACAACCGTGTGGATGTGGCGATTGTGACAACAGTGTGGATGTGGTGGTGGCGACAACAGTGTGGACGTGGTGATGGCGACAACAGTGTGGATGTGGTGGTGGTGACAACAGTTTGGATGTGGTGGTGGTGACAACAGTGTGGATGTGGTGGTGGCGACAACAGTTTGGATGTGGTGGTGATGACAACAGTTTGGATGTGGTGATGGTGGTGACAACAGTGTGGATGTGGTGGTGGCGACAACAGTTTGGATGTGGTGGTGGTGACAACAGTTTGGATGTGGTGATGGTGGTGACAACAGTGTGGATGTGGTGGTGGTGATAGCAGTGTGGATGTGGTGGTGGTGGTTACAACAGTGTGGATGTGGTGGTGGTGATAACAGTGTGGATATGGTGGTGGTGACAACAGTTTGGATGTGGTGGTGGTGACAACAGTGTGGATGTGGTGGTGGCGACAACAGTTTGGATGTGGTGGTGGTGACAACAGTTTGGATGTGGTGATGGTGGTGACAACAGTGTGGATGTGGTGGTGGTGATAGCAGTGTGGATGTGGTGGTGGTGGTTACAACAGTGTGGATGTGGTGGTGGTGATAACAGTGTGGATATGGTGGTGGTGACAACAGTTTGGATGTGGTGGTGGTGACAACAGTGTGGATGTGGTGGTGGCGACAACAGTTTGGATGTGGTGGTGGTGACAACAGTTTGGATGTGGTGATGGTGGTGACAACAGTGTGGATGTGGTGGTGGTGACAACCGTGTGGATGTGGCGATTGTGACAACAGTGTGGATGTGGTGGTAGCGACAACAGTGTGGATGTGGTGGTGCCGACAACAGTATGGATGTGGTGGTGGTGACAACAGTTTGGATGTGGTGGTGGTGACAACAGTGTGGATGTGGTGGTGGCGACAACAGTTTGGATGTGGCGGTGGTGACAACAGTTTGGATGTGGTGATGGTTGGCGACAATAGTGTGGATGTGGTGGTGGCGACAACAGTGTGGATGTGGTGGTGGTGATAGCAGTGTGGATGTGATGGTGGTGGTTACAACAGTGTGGATGTGGTGGTGGTGATAACAGTGTGGATGTGGTGATGGTGACAACAGTATGGATGTGGTGGTGGCGACAACTGTATGGATGTGGTGGTGGTGACAACAGTTTGGATGTGGTGGTGGTGCCAACAGTGTGGATGTGGTGGTGGTGATAACAGTGTGGATGTGGTGGTTGTGACAACAGTTTGGATGTGGTGATGGTGGTGACAACAGTGTGGATGTGGTGGTGGTGATAGCAGTGTGGATGTGGTGGTGGTGGTTAAAATAGTGTGGATGTGGTGGTGGTGATAACAGTGTGGATGTGGTTGTGGTGACAACAGTATGGACGTGGTGGTGGCGACAACAGTATGGATGTGGTGGTGGTGACAACAGTTTGGATGTGGTGGTGGTGACAACAATGTGGATGTGGTGGTGGTGATAACAGTGTGGATGTGGTGGTGGTGACAGCAGTATGGATGTGGTGGTGGCGACAGCAGTATGGATGTGGTGGTGGTGACAACAGTTTGGGTGTGGTGGTGGTGACAACAGTGTGGATGTGGTGGTGGCGACAACAATGTGGATGTGGTGGCGGGAAATAAATAATGATCATGATGATGGTGATTATACTGTCCGTAACAGTTAAATATACATATAAGACAAAGCATTGTGCTATTAACAGCTACTTGTTAGTACCTGTATGCAGTGCAGTGACGCAGAGAAACGCTGTGACGAGATGAAATAACATGCTGGCTGCAACCATTCTGAAACACATCCACACATCGATTCAGTTGCCTTTATCCTTTTCTGAGTGGCTTACGTGGTCTGCGTCATTTTCACGAGGTTGCACTTTGCACATGCAGACAGTGTTTATCTTCCAGCAGCCATGTTTGTGCGAGGTACCAGCCAAAACATAACTTAATTACCACAACATATCGATACATCCTGGTGCAAACACACGTTGCGAATCCACAAAGGGACCTGATCGGTGATTTGGGGATATGTTCAAAAACGGTTTCTTTGCTAATTATACTAGCGATCCACTCGTCTAATCCCCTGTTGATCCCGGAAGCAAATGAAAAAAAATTAACTACGTTCCTTTTCGGTTAACTATCTTGTTACGATGACAGTGTATTGCCGGGTTAACTATGTTGTACGATGACATTGTACTGTCGGGTTAACGCTCTTGTTACGATGACAATGTACTGCCGGGTTAACTCTCTTGTTTACGACGACAATGTACCGCCGGATTAACCCTCTTGTTACGATGTCAGTGTACCGCCGGGTTAACCCTCTTGTTACGAGGACATTGTACTGCTGGGTTAACTCTCTTGTTACGATGAGTGTACAGCCTGGTTAACTCTCTTGTTACGAGGACAGAGTACCGCCAGGTTAACCGTCTTGTTACAATGTCAATGTACCACCGGGTTAACCCTCTTGTTACGATGACAGTGTACCGCCCGGTTAACCCTCTTGTTACGAGGACAGAGTACCGCCAGATTAACCCTCTTGTTACGATAACAGTGTAACGCCGGGTTAACCCTCTTGTTACGATGACAATGTACCGCCGGGTTAACACTCTTGTTACGAGGACAGAGTACCACCGGGTTAACCTTCTTGTTACGAGGATATAGTACCGCCGGGTTAACCCTCTTGTTACGATGACAGTGTACCGCCGGGTTAACCCTCTTGTTATGAGGACAGAGTCCCGCCGGGTTAACCCTCTTGTTACGATGACAGTGTACAGCCGGGTTAACCTTCTTGTTACGGGGACAGAGTACCGCCGGGTTAACCCTCTTGTGACGAGGACAGAGTGCCGCCGGGTTAACCCTCTTGTTACGATGACAGTGTACCACCGGTTAACCTTCTTGTTACGAGGACAGAGTATCGCCGGGTTAACCTTCATGCTACCAATTAACCCTGTTGTTACGACGCCAGTGTTTTGCCGGTTAAACCTCTATGCTACTGACACAGGAGGTCGACAATACAAGGCCTGGTCTGAAACGTAGAATTGAGCCTCGGCTGTGCGCGCCGTCAATGCCACTGCTGTCAATTGTAGTAGTAATATATATTTTCGACGACCTAGCTCTAAACAATAATCGCAGTTATTACACATGCCACTGTCTGTGAAACTCCCTTAAACGTGCGCTTACGCCTCCCCCACCGGTTGTAGCATTAACTACGAGTACGTTTTTACCCTGAAATGACGAATTACTCACGGTTAAATGACTTAAATTTACCGTTCGCTGTGACCTACTCTGTGTCGCCTGCTTCGTAGCGGTGTCGGTCAAACAAGTGGCGCAATGGCGGCTATATAGGTCGCAGCTAACGAGGTCCATTGCAATGATAAACTATATCCGCTTGACTAACCATGCGTGAAATCATATGAGCAGGTAAAATTAGGTCAAGGCGCGAGCACCCCAGGTAACCGGAACGCTTGTTGTATATAACGGCAATGCCCCTCAGATAGAAGCGCTTCCAGCGGACTGTGTTGAACCGGATACGAACTGTCAAGAAAGCTTCCGTGCTTCAATTGATTGACAATCGTACAGTATTAACTGAGACGTTTTAATACCGCCGGGAGAACCGGTTGCGGACATTGAAAGAATTTGCCAATGTGTGTAACGGCGGCGTGGAAATATAAACCCTTTCTTCTGAGTTGAAAACATTGCCGAGTCCTGCGCTGTGCTTGTAGTCCCACTGTAGTCACATACCATAATTGGGTTTCTAATTGATAGCCATGTTAAGGTTTTGCCCGTTAAAAAACAGATGAACAAACTTCTTCACACCATCGTGTAAGCCTAATTGTTAAGCCCAAGAAGTGCCGTTAATATAATGTTATGAATCACATACATTAAGCTGGTATACTCGTATTTAAACCACGATTACCTTTTTCGGCGTTTCGAAAATGCCACCACCAAAATACCACCCGCGCGTCTTCAAATCAACGAACCGGCATTTTGAACGTTCTAGCATTTGTGGGTGAAAACAAATACTTATGGGCAAATCATTTAATTGAAATCGGCTAAACGGTGTTTTCTTATAAGGCACTACATCCGTTTGCAAGGGGACTCATGTTGTTTTGTTGAACGAGACCACACAATGCGCTTTATACAAATCACGGCTTTTAGTTTACATTAAAATATTGTTATCATGAACTAGAGCTACCCGCTACTTTCCTACTCAACACGCAGCGTGAGCGAACCATATATATATTTATACAGTTTTTTGCAAAGGTGAGTTTTTAAATTAACATTTAGCTGTTAACACATCCATCTTTTGGTCTTTTCATAATAAACTTAGCTTCACCGAGCCGTGTTACTAGCCCTGCGTCGGCTAGGCAGAATGCCGATGACGACTGACGGGGTTCTATCACTCCCGGATTTGTAGAGTTGTCTCCCTTATCGGGATATAATGCTAATAATAATAACAAGGTATTTTTTTGCGCCTATATCCTTGGAAACCAAGCTCAGAGGCGCATCAATACAAAAGGGTTAGTCAATATTAGAATCGATAAGTCATATTAAAGTCGTCAACAGATTGATGGTACGCCAGGGAGCTAAGGTGGATACGCAAGGTTATAAAGGTAATTTGTTTAATGTCGGCGAAATTGTATAATATTTTTAACTGATCTAACACTAAGAGGGAGCAAATTCCAGAGAGATGGTGCAGCAACAGAAAATGCCCTAGTTCCAATATTAGTATTGAATTTAGGAACAAAAAGTAAATCAGAACTAGATGAACGAAGCTGGGTAGACTTTTTACAGGAGTAAGCTATTAATATAAATATGCTGGATGTCTACATGAAAGTGCCTGGTAGGTAATGGTACAGATCTTAAAAATAATACGATATCGTACAGGAAGTCAGCGTAAGGACTTCAGAAGAGGCACTGAGTGAGAAAACCGCGAGACCCAGTCACATCCCTAGCAAAGCTATTCTGTACACGTTGTAACCTAGTGATATCCTATATTGTGAAAAAGGGAATTACAATAGTCAAGTCTACTAGTAACAAGTGCAGTTGCGATAGTTTTTGCAGTAGAAAGAGGCAAATAACTGCAAATACGTCGTAAATCACGAATAGGATAATTGCAGCAGCGACACGTTTGAGAAACATGCCATCTAAAATTATAATTATCATCAAAGATTACTCTAAGATTTCGTGCTGAAGGTGCAGGCGTAACATACTTTCTAAGCATAGATGAGGGAAAAAACTTTTAATTTTGTCACGCTGCCTTTGTGTACCAAATGTAAGAAACTCTGTTTATCAGCATTTAAATTTAATCTACTCTCAGTCATCCAAGCGAAAATGTCATTAAGACAATTTATGAGCTGATCTAAGGAGCAATTAGTAGTATTTGGCGTAGATAAAGAAATGTAAATCTGGATATCATCTGCATAAAGATGATGGTTTAGATTACGTTTGTTAATAACAGAGCTTAGTGGTGTTGTGTAGAGAGTGAAAAGTAATAAGCAAAGGCCGATGTAACCCTGGGGAACATCACATAAAGTGGGCAATGCAGCCGAAAAGCAGTTCCCAATCTTAGTGGTTTGGTATTTATCAGTTAGGTATGAATAAAACCAGCCCAGAACTGTGCCACATATGCCGTACCACTTTGATAAACGTTTAATTAGAATGTTATGATCGATGGTATCAAAGGCGGAAGATCAATCAAGTAAGGTTAGAGCAGTTACGTTATCATCATCAATGTTTAAGATAATATAATTATGTACTTTTAATAGAGCCGTTTCAGTGGAATGAAGTGGTTTATATGCTGATTGTAACACATTATTTAAGACATTTATGCTAACGAGACACTTTAGACGACTAGCTACAACCATTTCTTGTATTTTAGAAATAAAACTACGGTTAGAAATAGGTATATAACTGGTTTGGTCTTGTTTACGCAGGGATGATTTCTTAAGAACTGGACTTGGGCGCATTTGAAGTCATCGGGAAAGAAGCCAGAGCACAGTAATGCATTGATGATATTTGTCATAGGTATAAGTAGATAATTTACGTGTGGAGAGTCCACATTATATTTACAGTACTTAGACTATGATCTGCGAAAGCCGAGCGAATAAGACTGCTTTTGTTTTTTAATGATTAGAGAACGAGTCGCACAGACTTGATTTATATACGTGATTAGGTAGCGATAGCGCAGGCCGTCTGTGTGTAATGTTATTGATGCGGTTCCATAACTGACGTGGACTATTGGACTTATTTGTGACCATTTTTGTGTAGTAATCTGACTTAGTTTTGGCCATCTCTCTGTAACAGAGGTGACCTTGTTTAGAATAACGCGACCTGTCAAGAGGTGAGCTTGATTAGCGGCATACACGTTCTAAATAACGACGGCGCCTTTTAGATATTAAAATTTCGGAAAGCATCCATGAAGCCGGTGACTTTTGTGACACAAGTTTGGATTTCGTATTTATTTAAGTCAGATAAGTGTTCTTTGGGTCTATGGTAGGTCAGATTTAAGGATATCAGCGATTAAAGCTGTAATGTCAATTCTGTAAATGGCTCTATAAGACACATTGTGTTTCCATTGTATTGGAGTTATAGAAACGTTAACATAAGCAATGATAGTGCGGTGGTCTGATAACCAATCCGAAACACTGGGTGTCTGGATATTGTTACAAGTTGAACCGGTTATCAAGAGGTCAAGCCCATGGCCATGTATACGTGTTGCATCATATCAAAGGTTGCCAGAATATCGTCAAACGCATCCTCCGTTAGCCGACAGCCAGGTCAAGTAAGTACTTAAGTCAAGTGTTAAGACGTCACGATACCATTTGATGTTTACTAGTAGACATATAAATATTTTTAAAATACAGCAGGTTTGTGTGCTTATGTGTCATTGCATTCAAACGTAGCTAGATAACCTTAACCTTATTCAAAACGTGTAATGTCTAATAATCGTATTTTCGTATGCCGTCAACGAATGTCGTAATACCTACGAATAACCTAATTGATCGCATGTGTGTGTGTGTGCGTGCGTGCGTGCGTGCGTGCGCGTGCGTGCGTGCGTGCGGTGTATGTACCTTGGTGCTTGATGGGTATTATTATGGGGTGAAACCTCGTGACAATGTTGAACCAACTCCCGTCCATCACCTTGTCACGGTTCGTAACCATAGGCATGGGAATAGGGTGGGCGCAGGAATTTATCCTGGGGGTATACATATGGTTCTGCCCCCCATTAAATGTGAGCGTGAATGTTTGTTTTTGTGGCGAGCGTCAATGGCGGGTAGAAATCAAAATTTTATGAGACGATTAATGTCTATTTTGTCGACTGAAACGTTTGTGCAATTGGAGGGCAGACATGGTTTTTTCTCCCCAGTAATAGGCGGCGCGGCGGCAGCCGATACAGCGGAGAGAAGCTGGAGAAGGTAAATTAATTGACAGCAGCGGCGCGACGTAAAAAAGTAAAATTTTCAACAGCACTGTCCCCGTGTTCGGATGTCATGAGTTTACAGCCGATACAGCGGAGAGAAGCTTCAACAGCACTGTCCCCGTGTTCGGATGTCATGAGTTTACAGCCGAGACAGCGGAAAAGCTGAAGTTACAGCGACGCAGCGGCGAAAAAAATCCAACAGAACGTCACAGTCGAGCCAACCGAGACGAGACAGCCACAAGGTGAAGGAAGATGTGAAAATATGCGGCTGCGCGGCGGCGCGGCGGCGAAAATGTTTCAGTGGTGCTGAAGCTCCGGTAGCCCCCCCCCCAATATGAATTTCGCTACCGCGCCACTGTTCATAACGCTTGCATATATATACCCCCCAAATTACATTCGTTTTGACAAAGAGCTCATTTGATGCATACATCTATATATTTATTATATTCGTTGCATTGCTGTATTGATTCATTGTTTATACGTAAAATATAAAGACAATCACAGTCAATTATTCCCATAGAAGAGGTATTTATGTCGTAAGCCAACTCACAGACATTACTGCATAAAACTACTTCTGCAATTCAGATTTTGGCTCGTTTTATAGCGCTTCCCATAAAAATCGAAGGTATCTAACATCCATTATTGCATGCAAGTTAGTTTGTAAAAATATATTACTTAGTTTTGATGAAATCGAACAAATTATCGAACTATTTTCGACAGGGCCAACCAGTTACCCAATATACCGATCGAAGTCAATTCATTTCATAATTATAACAATTAACAAAACGATACCTTGTCTGATCAAAGATAATGCGCATATTACTTTAAATACTGGCAAACTACATCTACTGGACATCAACAAACAAGATTTGTGATGGGCAAAACGATTGTCCAGGATGTCTTAAGACAACTCGGTCTGCAGACGCCGAAGTTCGTTGCAGTTAACGGCGCTTCCTCCGCACACGATGACCACTACCGTCTTGAGCGACGGGTTAAGGCGATCTTCACCTTGCAACCTCTCGATGACCTTGGAATATACGGCTGCCAAAGCGGCGCCGCAAGCTGGCTCCACCAACATCTGGTGGTCGTCTGAAATGGACGAGGCCATAGACAACATTAAAGGGAGCCAGTCAGTTCGTCTACACGGACTTAGCGGGCGTAGTAATTTGTAACAGGAAGTATGCTGTGTTTAACGTAGGGAAATTGGACATCGTTGAACATCAAAGGGTATTGCAGTTAACTCAGCCCGACTCGGTCGTATTGGCAATAAAGTGTGTGTGTGTGTGTGTGTGTGTGTGTGCGTGCGTGCGTGTCGTCGTGTGTGTGTGTGTGTGTGCGTGTTCGGGTGCGTATGCATTTTCCGTGTGTGCTTGCGTGCGCATGTGCTGCGTTCGTATGTTGAGTTTGTTGCTGAATTATTTATCAATGACGTACACACCTGCAAACTGGATACAAGCATCTACGGCTTGTCTGTCTGAGACGACGCCAGACACGACACCACCTCTCTCTGTCGCATACTCGAACGCCTTCGCTGATATCTGCAGGGCCCCTAGCGACGTGGCCACGCTGTAACCAACAATATATATATATATATATATATATTTCAAAAGTTTTAACAAAAATATTATGTAGCAAAATTTATCAAGTGTTTACAAGAATGCCATCCAGATGCCAAGTGGACAAAGAAGCGGCTGCTTTTGATATCGAGAATCCATATTTTATCAGTTGTCACTTTACAAATGTTGCGTTTGGTGTTTTGTTAGAAAGACTTTTGGGATCAAACATTTAAACAAAATATACGATGGAATATCCGAACCTACCACTTGTTCAGCATCTACGTTTGACGGCTTGACGGAGTTTTTTGCTAGGCAACAGGTGACGCGATGGCTAAGTCAACTTCGCGGTTTGCCTACGTCATAATCAAAATTCTGAGAGACCTCCGTCAAGATTTGCTTTTGCCACCAATGCTAATAACGGCTATATATGTGAATTACATTACTACTGCGGCGTGGTGTCTCATAAATCATACATTTCCGGTGCGTACGTGTGTTCGGTTGTGACTTTTTAACAATTTGTTAGATGTTTTTGTTATAATGAAATATTTTAAGGTTAGAATTTAAACAAAATATACGACAGCTTGTCCGAACCTACCACGTGTTCAGCATCCATTTTATGACTAAAATGATGGAGGTTCTGCTAGGCAACAGACGACGTGATAGATAGGTCAATTCCTTTTGTGGTATTTTGTAACCAGAATACACTTCATACATAAAACTGCAGTCGGCCTCGCTTTGGATGCATATACTTGGACGTATGTTTAAATGGAGAACTCTGGATTATTTTGTTTATACTTTGCTCATATTCACCTGGTGATGGTTGGCAGGGAGACGATCTTCCCGGCCGACACGGCAGCGTTGAGACAGTTGGCTCCGTCGGTTTCCATGGCTAGTACAGGCACGTCGTTCCAGCCGACCCGGTCCAGGCCTTGCACCACACCACATAGCAGGCCTCCACCTCCCACGGCCACCACGATCAGGTCTGGTATTGCGGGGAGACGCTCGGCTATCTCGTCCACCAGCGAGCTGGTCCCTGTCCTAATAAACGAAAGGAAAGCTATTGACGCCGTGCGTGCGTGCTTGCGTGCGTGCGTGCGTGCGTGCGTGCGTGTGTGTGTGTGTGGTATGCTGTGTGTTTGCGTGTGTGTGTGTGTGTGTGGTGTGTGTGTGTGTGTGTGTGTGTGTGTGTGTGTGTGTGTGTGTGTGTGTGTGTGTGTGTGTGTGTGTGTGTGTGTGTGTGTGTGTGTGTGTTTGTGTGGTGTGGTGTGTGTGTTTGTGTGTGTTTGCGTGTGCATGTGTGCGGATGTGTGTCTGGTGTTCTTCAGTATAGCTGCGGTATTGCATTAGGAACCATGAAGTTTGCATGAGATGGGCACAACGGAGGAAGATAGAAGATAACAAACGAAGGCGGAAGAAACAAAGGAAGAAACAACAAATGAAGGACGATATGAAGGATGGCAGGAAGGACGGAGGGGGAGGAGAAACGGAGGTAAGTAGGGAATTAATGAAAGAATTAAGGAGGGAAGGGAGATTAAGGAAGGAAAGAAAGAAATAATGACTGAGGGAAGAGATGAAGGAAGGAAGGAAGGCAAGCGGAAGAACTAAAAGGAGGGGCAATGGTGTACAACAGAAGGAAGGAAGGAAGGCAAGTGGAAGAACTAAAAGGAGGGGCAATGGTGTACAACAGAAGGAAGTTTGTGTGATAGGGAAAATAAACTACTTTATCATGTTGATTTTGGAAAAGTGCCGAAATAACTCAACACATGTGTATGTTGTATACCACATTAGGTGTATTTTACATATTCTACAACACTTATTCCTTTAAATAATAGTAACCTGTAACGTGGGGATACGCGTTGCCTGTTACGTTATGTTGGTTCACATACTCACCATATATCCGGATGATCAAACGGGTGGATAATCGCACAGCCTGCCAACACACATATATTATATTTAATGGAAGCTTTCAGCGTGTATGCAATATTACTACGCACATCTTTAATGGTTTAACATGTAATCATTTCCATCATACAAATCATGGCACATAAACGTCATATTTAGTTTAAGACTTTGAATCATTATATTTGTGTAGTATTGTTTTTTATTACTTTACACACTTACATGTTACGTGTAAACAACGAATCGATACAAAGACGAAACGAATTCAATCATCAGAAATAGGCATCATTGGGGAGGTCATTGTCAAAACGAACGTACATGCCAGACTTACGAAGCGTGACAAGGGGGTGGGTTTCAAAAATTTCCAAAAACAATGTGAAATGTTATATGGATATGAATGACCCCAAGACGTAGTACCAACACCCGTAAACATGTGATCTCCGAGCATGCAACGAAAACAAAATATCCGGATCGAAACATTTAAAATGAAGTACAAATAATAACAGCTCATTTTACATATAACAGTCTATCTAAAAATATTGTCAGTCAGCATCTTCAAATGTAATTTCTAATCAGTGACATTGCAGAAGCCTACACAGCACAAGCTTCTGTGGGTATAAATACGTCTGGAACATTCCTACCTGGCGACTGAGCCTCGCGGACAGCCTCAGCGTTTGACTCGTCCCACACAGTACCGTGAACGACTACTTCTGCTTTCTGTATAGAAATAAGAAACATTCCATCCTAAATAAACACCGTAGGCCGACACAATTTATTTAGCCTATTGCGAACGTGGTTCCTAATTTCCTTGGTGTTAATGTATATAGTGCGCTTGTTTACTCCACCTTGTATGTGTCGTTTGGAAGATGCAGCGGTTACAGCCGTTGGTCACTTCTTCCTTTCTACGCCAGAGGACGTATTTAATAAAACTATAAAAATAAAGGCAACTATTTGGTGTTATGCACCTCAGAGTTGAATTAATTCAATTTAACCATTTGCCACTACAATAGCCATTTCATGTCAGTGGTTACCTAAGAATGCAGTCTCAAAGAAAGGGATTCTAATAAAAACTCCTGAAGGCTAACATCATAATCATGGCAAGAGGTTTGACCAATAAACGCCGAACTGTGACGTCAGTTGTGACGTGCGAGGTTCCTAGTTTTGCTCGACATGTACAGGAATACGTCTGCTCATTTATTGCTTTCTCATATCGCCTTCGATTCAGCATCTTAATTACACTTTTCTGTACATATACGGTACAACGATTACAAGGCCATACCATGCACCATGCTGATACACTTTACCACTTTTTAAAGTTTAAGTGACTAAGCAGATTCGCCGAGTATTTGCGTCTTAAAATGCTGTACTGGCTGTGGAAGTATGAATATATCATATACTAGTCTGAATCGCTGCGTTTCAGGGGATCTACTTTCGTCGTGGCTATGAGCAGAGGCGACGCGCGGCGGATGATGCACCGGAAGACCGCGTGTTGCCTCGGAAGTGACATCACGGTCACGTAACGCCATTGCTGCCCACTTCTACAGTGCAAAGGAAGCTATTTTTCAGGTCGTGTGGATCGTGGACAGTCTGGATAGGTTCTGCTCCGTCATTCTTCAGCACTCTGCCCCATACAGCAATGTTGACGGCACGTAACTCTGGAAGATTATTTTGCCCTGGTGCTGTACTTTGCTGATCGTCAAACTGCAAATAGGTTCATAAAGGCATTCCGTACCTTGTTCAGTCTGTTGCGTTGCCAATGGCGGCTCCTCCATCTTGGCTAATGACACTTCCAAGGTAAGTGAATGTTTCAGTGCTGGGATGGTCCTTGTTGTCCATCTTCACTGAGACTGGCATGTTCACATTCAGGGTCATGACCTTCATCTTCTTCTGGCTGATTCGCAAACCAACCTGACAGCCAGGTCCTCTCGAACGACTTTGGTGAGTTTACACATTATATAATTTTTATTTCCCACGTTATGTAACGGCGAGATTCAGCAACCTTGCGCGCGCCGTGGCGTTAATGCGTGCGTGCGTGAACGAAACCGATGCAAGGGTTTTCGAGAATGGGGAATCCATTTTCGGTGTTACTTTGCCGATTCCATGTGGATGTCATGTGATAAGGTCATATTCAAGGTAATTTTGGCTCAAAACACACGATTTTTTTTACATATGATCACTGTATACTGCGTTAAGTTACAAGCACGTTATCCAAACGTTATCATGATGCCAACGTCTTGCAATAATGAAGATAATATGTTTTGACAATTTGAAGACGCTAGTGTAAAATGTACCTCATAGTCATAAGACTTCCCTCCAGAAGCACCACAATTGTTCACATCGTTTCACAATTGTTCACATCGTTTCACAATTGTTCACATCGTTTCACAAACATATTTTTTGGAACAGCGTTAGATATGGCCATGAACTTACATATTTTTATATTTTGTAGGAGCCAAGCTGGGCTCCTGCTGTGGCAGCCGTATTGCACAAATCCAAGATGGCCGCCATCCGAAGTCAAGCTGTGCAATAACTTGAGAACCAGTAGTAGAAGAACCATAAATGAAACCACGTTTTAGGGGTTTTCGAATATGGAGAATCCATGTTCTGTGTTACTGTTTACGATTCCAAGTCGATGTATCGTAATAAGGTCACATTCAAGGTCATTTTGGCTCAGAATATACCTTTCTTGTACATAGGGTCACTGTATGCAGCGTCATGTTCCAAGCACATTATCAAAACGTTATCATGATGGCCATGTCAATGTATTGCAATAATAAAGATAACATATGTTTTAACAATTGAAGACCCTAGTGGAAAATGTACCTTAGTCACATTTCGGCGGAAACTGAGTTAGGCTTACCAGCTTGCAGTGCTACTTATCCCGCACCATTGATATACTCATTGGTCAGGGTAGATGTTTTGAGCTATTGATGTGCCGCTTTGTGCGCTCTCTGAGAGAGGCTGACTTGCTTTTCTACGCCCAAGTGTACGATGAGCTTTGTACCTGTACGTGGTTCGTTGTACCTGTACGTGGTTCTTTGTACCTGTACGTGGTTCTTTGTACCTGTACGTGGTTCTTTGTACCTGTACGTGGTTCTTTGTCCTGGACCACTCCAATTACGCCCGTTGGTTGCCGATTCATGTCAGAGACATGATCAAGCTCGCTGTGAAATATTCAGACGTGTATGCAAAGTATCTCAAGGGAAACTTCACGGTCCAAAAATACGAGCACAAGTTCAGCCTCATGACAAAATATAAATTCCATGAGCAGATGAACAAAATACGCCAATGCAATGATGGCCTGTATGATCACACCAGCGCCAGAGCATTGTACATTTTGGCTAGTCCAGATTGCGTCAGAATTATTGAAGAGTTCGAGAATGTTCACAAACTTATGGTAGCAACAACTTTTCACCACGAAAAGACACGTACCCTGTAGTCTAGGTTTCTGAATGACGTGTAGTCTTTTACGAAGGAGGTGAGCAGAATGCTAGCCACAGGTCATGAGCTCGTCGCGATGGAGCATGAAGTAGCAGTGACTCTGTCCCAAATCCATGAAGATAGCCAAGCCCTTCACGGAGAATACGTAAATACACGGCTAGACAAGGTGACGGGTTCTCTGCCAGACTCAATAAAGAGAAACAACATGTTTACTTTCGCCAACCATTCCGACTCCCGAAAGAAGGGAATCAAAGTCGGGACACTGAAACCATGCTCGTTATCCAACTCTTCCTTTCTCTTTTATGACGTCCCGACGCGGATATGGCCGAATTCTTCAAATTCGAGAACCAGCGAGAGCCTCCTTCTCTATCAGACTAAAGTTCGCTCAGAGCAGGGGCCAAATCGACCATCCGACAAGAGCGGCAATAGTCGCTGGATATGTACACTTACATATTGTGCCTTTCCTGAAAGCTCAGGTGACCGCCTCGGTTCAACGTATCGATGCAGTCTGGGACACCTACCCTGAACAAAGCCTGAAATCACTGACAGCAGCGGCGTGGGACAAGTGCGCGAAACAGATGGCGACGGCAGTGCTCCCGTCTCCAATAGGACTAGCAATCGTATTTGAAAACTATGGAAAACAATGCTATTTGTCTTTTTCTGTAAACAGTTGGCCAAGACTGACATGGATGGACGATTCCTCTTTAGCACCGAGTCTGAGACGGAGCTCTCCAAGAAGCCGTTCCATGTGTCAGTACTCCAGCCCTGCAACCATGCAGATACAGTTACACATCTAGCTCACGCCTCGTCTCAGGGTCATGAGAAACCATTCGTGCGCACTGTCGCCAATGGCATCATTGTTCTTGCTGTCGCTTTCTTTGGATAGCTTGATCTTTCTGAGTTTTGGATTGGCCTTGGTAGCTGCACAATTACCGATATATCCCGGTGCATAGCATCCACTCCATGCTCTGGTCACCATAGTCGTTGGCTCTACCCCTCTTTCACGCCGTAATGGGCTGCGATATGACTCTCAGTTTCTCAACTACGGCAATAAGACGACGTGGGCTGCGAACAGTACACTATGCCTTACAGACACCGAAGTCCTTCACTATGCAATATGTTCACTTGCAGCGCATCGAGAGATTCATTGTGTTCATGTACAGCAAGACGTGTGGTTCTGCAACTGTCAACTATCTCTTCTCCAATGGAAGTCGTCGCCGACCCAGGTCGCTCTCTTCGAGCATATCAAGAGGTCCTTGCTCCAAACCAGTTTCATCTGGAAGCAGTCAACCGCTTGCCACCAGGCAATCCCTGCCTTTGATCAATGAGGATGGGAACAGGATGAGCGCAGCATGCAATGACTCCCTTTCTGGATCACTCACGCCGACGCAAGTAAGGCTTGTGGCCTCCTCCTACACTGTGCAAGAGGAAGTGCAAGAGCTGCAGGGCAGGCCTTCGTTGCAGGGTAGGCCTTCGTTGCAAGGTAGGCCTTCGTTGCAAGGTAGGCCTTCGTTGCAGGGTAGGCCTTCGTTGCAAGGTAGGCCTTCGTTGCAGGGCAGGCCTTCGTTGCAGGGCAGGCCTTCGTTGCAAGGTAGGCCTTCGTTGCAGGGTAGGCCTTCGTTGCAAGGTATTGTGCAAGAGGAAGTGCAAGAGCTGCAGGGCAGGCCTTCGTTGCAAGGTAGGCCTTCGTTGGAAGGTATTGTGCAAGAGGAAGTGCAAGAGCTGCAGGGCAGGCCTTCGTTGCAGGGTAGGCCTTCGTTGCAGGGTAGGCCTTCGTTGCAAGGCAGGCCTTCGTTGCAAGGCAGGCCTTCGTTGCAGGGTAGGCCTTCGTTGCAAGGTATTGTGCAAGTGCGAAGGTGGCAGCCTAAACAATGATAACAAAATCCAACTAATGGATGGATGGATGGATTGTTGGATGGATGTATGTATGTATGTATATATGGATGGATGGATGGATGGATGGATGGATGGATGGATGGACGGATGGATGGATGACATTGTCCGATTATACGAGTAGAGTGAATAAGTAAAATAGAATGTGTGTATCCAATTGATATGTCAGTGCTACCTCTAGAATAGTGGTATCGTTCATGTATTTTGATTGGGTTACATTCCCAGTTGTACAAAATTAGAAGTTTCTGTAATAAATGATGATATTGACCCTGACCTTGACCTTCATTATAAACCTCGCCCTGCGCATTTCAGTATCAGTTCCAATATTATAATAAAACGTTAACCCCTGTTCACGCAGCGAGATCAACTGAATCATCAACATATATGGTTTTCACGTATTTTGACCTTGACCTCGATTGACGTGACATTCACCCCAAGCCCATTCCATGTTCATCCATCTAAGGCATTTTTAGATGGAACTTGACATCAAGAGGGTGAGTATACCCTATAGTAAGTTCTTGGCTCGAAATATCGATATTTTAAGCCACAATCACCTTGAAAGTGACCTTATCACGTGACCTCGACATGGGCTTTTCCTAAAAAAAGGCTTTTAAACAAGATGTCCTCGGACCAGACGCGAATACGGAGCACAGTGGGTTCGCCATGATCAGTGGTCTTGTCCGCAGCGTCCAACCCTAGGATTGGGCCACACAAGATAACTCTCACACTCATTATTAGGTCGCATTCACAGCTCAATTTTCCAAACCTGTTAGCAACGTCGAGGTGGTCACGTTTGTGTAAACACACGTCATCGTCTTGCTAGACCACGGCGACTCGGTTGCTCTCTCGGGTTTGGAGTTCTCCTCAAGGTATCTGACCCAGAGAATGCTTTAATCGCATTGATCTCCGGTCTGCTTGACGTAGCTTTCATCTTCGCATTCCCTGCACGTCTAATTTTCTTTCGTGACCCTTTAGAAGGGGTTGGTCGAGCTGATTACCTACATATGTAGCCGCCAAAATACACTTTTGGGAGCCTCAAGACAGTGCGGTTGGAAGTTAGACGGGGTACAACTGTGGTTTGTGAGCCTCAACAGGGCTGTATTTGGAGGTTTCAAGAGGGGTGCGTTGGATATTTTATTGTATATTTATGGGAGTGCAGTTGGAAGTCTGAAGGGTCAGAATTAGAGGTTTTTTGGGAGCCTCAAGAGGGGTTCAAGTAGGAGATATCAAGTGGGTGCAGTTGGAGGTTTTTGGAGAATTCACAGGCTGAAAAATGCACCCTCAAAAAAATTAATCATGCTACGTGCACGGTAGGCCTATCTTTTGTAGCCTGGTAGACGGTAACCCTCGATCTGACTAAGAATTCTGGTCAACCAACGCAAAATACTACATGGATTAAAATGGGATTTTAAGTCTAAAATACGGATATCAACCCCAAAATGAGGCGTTTCTGCCCCATGCCTGAATCGTGACGCAGGTCGGTTAATTTGGCTAAATACCTCGCACGAGGCCACGATTGATTGGATGAATGTCACTCACTTCAGCCCGTATTCTGTCCACCATGTACTGAGGTGTCGACTCTGGCACGTAAATCCTAATGGGGACACCAAGCTTCCTCGCCGTGTACGCGGCAGCCATACCAGCATTGCCTCCAGATGACGCCACCAGTCTTGTGCTGCCTCGCGCAATCTCCTGTAGGTGGCGCAGGGTGTAAGAGGCGATATAGACTGGTCAGTATTAATTTTAGGTAAGAATTTCGCACACTTTGCAAAAAAGTTATAGCACATTCTAATAATACCAACCCGTCGAAAACTGAAAGAAAATTGTAGACACTTTGATTTATTGATTGATTGACAATTTTGTTTCCACTCGGTGACATACTTAGTTTTCACTATTTCCGATGGCCGAGCCATTCATACACCATTTACATCAATCATACAACACGTGTTGATATATGTACAAAGGATACAGTTTAACAGAGATTACAATAACTAAATAAATAATAATAAAAAGAATGCATGAAATAAAAAATAAAATAGTCATAACATACAAGAAACAGATAAAACAAAGTACATTTAAAATGGTGGCGTAGCACTCAGATATTTGTGTAGGGTCTTTTTGAAGGTTGGAACAGAATGGATGTTTTGAATTTAAATTGGTAATTTATTCCATAATTTCAAACCAGACACATTGAAACTGCGTTGATAGTAGGCAGTTCTGGCTTTGGGTGGTTTCGGTTGAGATGCATTTCTGGTATTGTAAGAATGACTATTTGATGTAAACATTTCACACAAATATTGGGGTGCTAGACGGTTTACACACTTGTACATAAGAACAAATTAAAGTTACCAGGATCCAGCGTTTGGAATACAACGACAACTGGCCTAAATACAGTAGAATAAGTTAGAATAGGAGTATACACCGTGACGTGTCATCGAGCCCAAGGATAGTGCAGATAAAAACATGCAATCTTCTACGAACTGACTGATTCGTAATTGCAATCGTCAATGTGCAAATAAAACGTAACATGAAAACAAACCGCTGCGTTACACTTTTGCTCTCGCTTCCTTTGTTATGGCGAAATCATTAAATGAGGTTTCGTTTTCTTCGTTTTTATATCAATTAACACTATTCTTAAGAATACACTAAACATTAAACATAATATACTGACCGCCAATGTGCGTTTAATAAACCCGAAACAATGAGTACAGCCTCTTCTTTAAAATGTTTGAACAACTTTCAAATTATAAGCGTTGGCAATGTAACTCACCGGATAGCTTAACCGCAATGTTCACTGATGGTCAGCGCGGTTGCAATGGACCCATATTTAAGACAACCAATTCAGCGAACTGCCTGTTAACAGTTAGCACCCTCGCTGATTCCTGGTAACTTTCATTTAAGCACAATAACAAAATGGTTATATGAAGCGAATGAATATAGAAGAGGCGAGCGAGCATCGGCATTTCGGAAGAGATACCGCCAAATGCTCCACAAATTAGCGTATTAATATACATATATCACAATAACCTCATACATCTCAATTACCAAAATTACCTCCTGGATCAAGTTGCTGATTCCTCTCAGCTTGAACGACGCTGTCGGCTGTGTGTTTTCCAGCTTCAGGTAGATCGTCATGTCACTTAACTCCGACATTGTCCGACTCTCTATCAATGGGGTCTGCACGTACAACTTCTCAAACCCGGGCTCACGGCCATCGCTGGCTTCGCGATCCCCGGTATGATCTCCCGACATCGTCTGTGCAACGGAGACAATTAGTAGCAGTCATGGGTGTATCTATGGGGATTTCTGGTTGCCCGGAAACTCCCCAAAATTTATCACAGCTCTGCAGACCCACAGCCATACATTTTTGCCAGTCTTGAATTAATCAAAATGGTGCATTTTAGCGCGCGAGCGGCTTGGAGCCATGCACGTCAATCACTGCCACTACTGGACAGTTTATTTCATTTTCAATGACAAACCAGCGTCATTTGAGCCATAATTTATTTACTTAGTACTGATCCATTCGATTTGTTTCACTACCAGTTGTGTTTATGAATGTGAGCCCCTAGACTTGGAACTATTAGTTAATCTGGTGGTCAGCTGAGACCATCTAAATTATACCCGTCTTATCAGTCTTGGCTATTCATCTGCCAGTCATAGAGACGGGTATCCGGGCGTAAAATTTCATCCGGGTGATGTTTATGTGCCTATGTTAAGGATAATATTTAGCACAAGTAGTTCACGTAGTAATAAATAATATCCAGTAGTTTAATATGTTTCGTTTGTTGTCGTAATACGAGCGTTATACTTAGAGTACATACTTATAATTTGCTGTTTCAGATCTGTGACCAAGTATAAGAGTGACGTGTGCGTGGAGATGAAACTGTTTTGCGACAGAAATTGTTTATGTCTGTGGGAAGCAAACATTTGATAATTTATGTATACATATAGACATATATGTAAATGTATACATACATACATACATACATATAAACATACATAACGCCCGCATAAATGAAAACGCGACAGTCGTAGCTGGTGCTATAAAGTCTCTACCCAGCCAGCACACCACCTTCGGCCCGGAGGCGGATCTGAGCGGCTGGGTAGCAGCACTCGTCGGCACACGACAGCCGCCTGCCAGCCGCATTCCAGCCGTTGTTGACCCAGTGTCAGGTCCGTTAGTCATTTATCAGCAGTCGAGCCTCCCTCGGCTGGAGCACTGGGGTATAGTGACATTTGATACTACGGTGTACCACCATTTTTTTAATAGAGTCTAGATTTACAGTTAGAGGAAACAGTAAAAGCAGAGCTTCGGGAAAAGGTACGTTTTTAGACATTCTGTTGTAAATCTTTGTATATTTCTAGATTATTCAAATACATTAATGTTGGCATGACTTTATAAGCACACATTTGATTGTGTGGAAACTTGTTATTTATGCGTAAAACAGTAAATAGAATGTGGGGCAGAATAACCTGATGTCATGACTGTGGCCGCCCTATAGGCTATGGATGACGATGATAATTTTGATGAAGATGAACGTGTCTCATCAACAACAAATGCTGTCCCTGTGCTGCGTGTTCCTCTTTGTTAGTGTGACAGGGTAAATGTGTGAAGGATGAACTGCTTACACTGCGCGTCTTCTGTCAGTTTATGGCCAACACAATTTCTGCCATTTATATTGCTTTACTTTAGGGCTATAGTTCCAAGTTTCTCATCAGAACTTTATTACTATGTAAATGAGGGGTGCGATTTATGGTAGATGTGTCTATGTTGGTCCTGTTGACGGTACTAACAACTATCAATGCAACTCATCGTCAACAATTAACAACTTAAAAGTCTTAAGATGTCTACTGAATGTATTTCTTACAAGTAGGCACACTCCTTTGGTTTAATTGGTGTGGACTATAGTTTTCTCTTTTTGCGCAGAATTATTGCACGCATGTTTAATCAAAGGATAATAATATTTCAAACTAAAGTTTTGTGGACGTTATATTAAAATTCTTGTGCTGATGAGAAACCGGGAATTTATTTTATAAAACTAAAATAAAATAATTATTTTATGTGACCTTATTGTGAAACAAAATATGTTTAATATGTTACACATGTTATAAATACTATGCATTCTACAATGCGGTACCTTCGTTGAAGACATTAAATATATGTACATTAATATTCCAGATGCTGTCAGAAAGAATGAAGTGGCAACATTGCCACTGACTACAACATCGGGAGAACATTCGAAAGTACTTCAAGACTGCCTCTGACGGGAATGGTGTTAGACAGCACCAGATGACAAATGCAGCTGGATGTAGCAGAAAAGAGTTTATGGACAATAATAATTAAGCAGCCTTTTCATAAAATAGTTGAGTTGTCATGTGCCGCATGAATCAATGGACACTAATTGCAACTTTGCTTTTTTGATTTTCTTGTATTAAATTGTGTGTTTGTTATGCGCATTGTAGTTGTTTGCGCATTTAAGTTTAGTTTATAATAATTGGATGGGATACTCGACACCCATTCTCTTTTTGAAGTAGTTTACATTTGTTATATTCAATATGTTTTATTGTTTTGAACTTCCAAATTCCAGTTAATCCCAATCAATTGATGAACATGTATCAAGTAATGTTCATTTTAATATAAGAGTGACAATGCATGGTGATTACTATTGAAATGTTCAAGTTATAAGACCAATACACATAAATGTATGTGTATAATTTGATCTTATTACTTGAAAACACACACAAGACATACATTTAGCAAAATCAGACAGAGTCGGCATATGAGCGGCTAACCATCAGCAGAGTATCGGCGTCCGACTAGGAGCCGCCTTCGGCCCGAAGGCGAGCCGCCGGATAAAAATCCCTCGGCCCGCAGGTGGATGCCGACAGCGGGCCTATGACTTTGCCGCTGTCGGCCCGCTGTAGGTGTGCTATATGGGTATAGCTCCCCTGCACATGTGTAATCAAAATTAAACTATCACGTGACATCATACATTGTTTAATATTGACTTTTTCGAGAAATAAGGTGAACGTCAACTGTTGGTAGGTAGCAAGATATTTCAATGTGTACAGTTGCGCAAGTTTACACACAGTTGGCTGACTTCTACCATCGATCTCAATGTGGTGAAACTATATCAAGATACATAACACATGTCACGCAGTGCCTACTTTGACAATCCACAAGAATCCATTTAGTTGTGTCTATAAAATGCTGATGGCTCTTTTCGACATCCTGACAAGACCGTGAAAAAAAGTTTGATAATGCTCCATAATGCACGGAAAGGACCTACGGAAGCCGTTTAGTGCCACCTGAATCAAATATTCTATTTCATAATTATTTTGCGCTTGGGTCTACTATCTCGTAATTATGACTAACAGATGTTGATGGCACTAACTGGTTTCCGTACGGACCTCCCTAGAGTGAAGATGACACCCATTTGACAACTCCCAAAATATCAATCCTATATCCCGGAGTAACAAAGTTAGTGGTATGGAAACTCTGATATAATGTTTAATAAGATAGGGCCTATGCAAGCTCTATCAATAAAGTGTGAATGTGTTTGATAATCATCATAGGTTTTGTAAATGAATTCAAAACGAATACTAATCTTGGAGCAAGTGTTGGCCATAATTATTTGAGTACATTTTTCCGATTATTGAAAGTTGTTGCTGACGTTTCAACGTGCATGGTTCCTTGTTCGAAAACACTGGTAAGCATGGCACGGCATGATATCAAAGTTTCTTATACTAAATATCCTATATAGGACTATTGTTACCGCCTTCATAAGTACCGTCTTCAAATGCGTTTTAAATACTGCGATATTTATTATAGCAATCCTATTACTAATTAGTTATGTAGGCCTATTAATAGATATTGTGGACACATACGCACTCCATACCATTACTGTATAAGCGAAACGTTATTTAAAAACTTTTAAATAATGTAATACATAACTTGTTTAAGCGGTTCTGCAAGAAGGCTCCCCTGACAAAGAGGTTTTACTTTTACACCCGTCAGTATATAAACATGAAAAGAGGTCCATTGTGTCTCGCATACAAGGCATTTAGTAAGAAGTAACTCACTAGATGGCACTGCTGTAAAGACGAATCGTCGACGTGGCTGATGCAACACGGTCGTATACCGGCCTCGTCTGTTTAAACATAAATCCAGTTGCTGACAGCCGCATACACTAATACATCAATGTGCTGCTAACATTGTACGTCTCTATTTAGATGTGTTTTCATGATTCGCTGCAATAATATAGTTGTTTTATGTGAGCGATATTATGTTGCCACGGTTAAGCCTATCCCAGGCCCAGGCCAGGATCAGCTGAGTAAAGCCTAGCCCTAGGGGCCTTATCAATCAGTAAATGTTTAAACTTCCGTGCTTTAAAAAACATGACAACCAATTTTATGGAAACCAGAACAGTCATAAATACGCATTTAATGTGTATGCCTGTAAGACTATTTAATAGTAACCTACAATTTGCTTGAAGAAACACGCGTACCAGCCTTGACACCTTACTGCGCCTACCTACCCAGTCTGGGTCCTAGCCTCGATTAACCAGGCTCCGTGAAGTGGCGCCACTGTTTGTCGCTATACAATCACCTTTGGTATTTAATTCACCTATATTTCGCTCAGCTGATAAGTTGTGGATGGCAGACCGAAGTTGAAAACACTAGGCTACGTTTACCCATCCAAAACAACTTGGTAGTGTTTGAACGTACGATTCGGTAGATACACGAACTTAAACATGATTAAAAATTAATGATACTTTGATTATGTTAACCAAAGTACTTATTTAAACCGACTATATCTAAGAATATTGGGTACCCTACTTAGATTATTAACAGGAGTACGTGACTATTATAGTTATACGTGGCTATTATAGGGATACTTTTACTATTGCGATAGTATTGCGATACCTATATTAGGCATACTATTGCGATACCTATATTAGGCATAGGCCCTGCTATAGCAGTGTTATTGCGACAGTGTCACAACTATTGTTATACTATTGCGATAGTATTGCAATACCTATATTAGGCATAGGCCCTACTATAGCAGTGTTATTGCGACAGTGTCACAACTATAGCTATACTATTGCTATTGTATTGCGATACCTATATTAGACATAGGCCCTACTATAGCAGTGTTATTGCGACATTGTCACAACTACAGCTATACTATTGCGATTGTACTGCGATACCTATATTAGGCATAGGCCCTACTATAGCAATGTTATTGCGACAGTGTCACAACTATTGTTATACTATTGCGATTGTATTGCGATACCTATATTAGGCATAGGCCCTACTATAGCAATGTTATTGCGACAGTGTCACAACTATTGTTATGCGATTGTATTGCGATACCTATATTAGGCATAGGCCCTACTATAGCAATGTTATTGCGACAGTGTCACAACTATTGTTATACTATTGCGATACCTATATTAGGCATAGGCCCTACTATAGCAGTGTTATTGCGACAGTGTCACAACTATTGTTATACTATTGCGATACCTATATTAGGCATAGGCCCTACTATAGCAATGTTATTGCGACAGTGTCACAACTATTGTTATACTATTGTGAAAACAGTCCCAAGTCTGTGACGTCATTGCTTAGCTTTGGAGGCGGTTGATTCACAAAACTGTGAATCCCTAAATGACGTTGCTGTCGAGTTAAACTTGACCAACAACCTCAAATGGCACCCCGGGATCCACCAATCTTCCCTAAATATTGGGGGTTAATTCTATCTCCAGCACCCGATCTAAATCATTGGGAGCTGAGCGCCCCAAGCCTAACCCGGTTCACGCCTATGATGTACACCGATATGAACACGCACGAACCAGATTCGCGATGGGATAAATGAAACCACGAAGGAGGTTTAGTTAGACATATGAGCGCATCGTAAATAAGTAAAATTAATGTTTCTAAAATCTAACTTACGTCAGCCCCTTTAGAGGAAGAGAAGAAACGTTAGACTACCTGACACGACCAGACGCTAATTCAATCGCGATTATCGAAGAAAGATCACACACGTAGCATATTGACATGGTAATTTTCACTATAATTTAAGCAGTGTTGCGCAATAGAATTACAGTTTCAGTTGCATTTTGCATTTATGACTGAACGAAATGATTGAAAGGTATTTTCTTTTGATCACTTTGTTCTTCAGAAGTCCTGTCTGGTGACGTAGACTATCAATATCCTGTCTACAATCCAGGTAGAAGTCGGTTTTTTAATCTTTTGTACGCGAACTTTTAACGTATTTCAGTCTTCGTCTGCGTCTGGCGATGATATTATGTTTTTCAGTTATCCTTTTAATTGGCTTTTCAATAAATGTCATAAAAATGGCAGCAGTTGCCAATAATGAAACATTATATATTCCTCATATAACACACAAAGTTATGTAAATTGTATGTAAATTCAACTGAATTGCCATATATTTTAGAACCAAGTGCCTGCCAGACTAGAACGTAAGCAGAAGTTCTTTAGTGCTCTAGCTCTATCAGGTTATCTCATGTTTAGAAAGCACAGACAAGAGAGAAGGGGAGGCGGAGTCATTCTGCATATTAAAGAATCTATACAGGCATATGAAGTACGACTGAAAAGTGAAGCGAATTACGAGGCAGTTAATTGGTGCAACATAGTTACAAGAAAGTCTACATTAACAATGGACTAGTTTATCGTAGTCCTAACACACGACAAGAGGATGTAAACCTGCACAATGCTATAAAGGAGATGAGTAAAGGGGCATGCGTTATAATGGGTGATTTTAATCACAGACATATTCAGTGGAAATCACTAGAGAGTGCTAGAGGTGATGACAACAGTTTCTGCTTGTAATGCATGACTGTTTTCTTACTCAACATGTCTTTGAACCAACCAGAGGTGGGAATGTTTTGGATTTACTGTTCTCTTCTCAGAACGAATAAAAACATCAATATTTCCTCGGGCCGGTAACTTTGAAAAAGTGCCGGCCCCCAAGACCGGCAGATTTGTTTAAAGAAAATAATGGAACACTTGTCTAGTATCCGGGCCAACCTTGGTTTCGTTGTTATTAGTACACGTTTGCCTAAATTTGATACCTAAGTGATTTAGTTCTATCATTCAACGTCATTCCAGGCAGTGAGCGATATCGCAGCGTATGTTGTTGCAAATTGGGTCGCTCTTTGGGATTCAAAAGTGCGCTAAGACGCGATATTTCTGTAACGTAGATATGCAAGAGATGATGTTGAATGATGGCAATAACACATGGTGTATCAAAATTAGGCAAAAATGTTGATAAAACAACAAAGTCGAGGTGAGCCCGGACACTAGACAAGTGCCTATACTGGTAACATTCGTGTACTTCCGAACGGGAAATGTAACGTTTACAAGAGTGGAACAAAAACAAGTTGGAAAAACAATAAAATGTCGAGCTGATCAATGCTGATAGATCGATAGAATTTAGTTTCGTAGCACTTGCTGGCACTTCCAGCGAGTTCCGCTGAATGTGAAAGAGGATTCACAGCACAGTGAAACGAGTGAAAAGGTCAAGACTGAGTTTCGAAACCGCATGAAGCCATCCACAGTATCAGCTGTCATCACCATCCAGCTGCATTCACGCGACATGGCTGACTTCAAACCCACATCAGCTATCCACCTGTGGAATACATCCGGCGCGAGGATGCCCAACTTCAAATCCGAGTTGGACTCGACACTGAGTCACTGTCGCAGTGAGTCCGAGACCAGGTCGAATTCTGCTGTAGTCACTGTAAGTGACTCCAGCGAGTGTTTCACGGACAGTCCTGCTGCAACAGTTCTGAGTAGTCCCCTGCTGACATTCGTGTAGTGGTGTTTGTTGTGATTTCCAACATTTATATTATTCTGTCAACAATAAACTGTTGCCTATATTGTCATTTAATATTCGCTGGTTCTTTAATATGAATATCGTAAATTAATATGCAGGACAGACTTGGCCTGAACTAGTATATCAATAATTGTCATGCATTACAGCTACAAATGTGTAATTTTTTTAATATTTGAACCACCAACTGTTGTGTGGGACCACCAACTTTTTGAAAGTTGAAGGTCCGACTGACCACCAACTTTTCAGATCGTAACCATATCCATTTTAATACAAAAGTACAATCAGGGAATACTAATAAAAAGCAACGGGGAAGAAACTTCAATAAAGGCAAATGTAAACAGATAAGAAAATATTTACCATACATAGACTGAACTACCTTAATGAAGAACAAGACACAACATAATGTTGGACCGTTTTGAGAGATGCAATTGAGGGCATTAGTGAAAGGTTTGTTCCCCGAAAAAAGCAAGGGAAATGATCCAGGAAGAAACACCTTTCAAAGGAGGCTGTACATAAAATTGCTTACAAACAAATTATGTGGATAGTTTATAGAGACACTGGAGATGTAGACTACAACAACTACAAAGAGGCCCTTAACGTAATTACAGCCGAAATTGGAAATCTAAATGAACTTTTGAGCAAAAATTGCCGAACGATATAACAAAATTACTGGAAGAGTTTCTATGCTTATGTAGGGAGAAAACAGAAGGTAAAGTGGGGCCACTTGAAAACAACGCAGGGAACGTAATATCTTATGGGTTTCAAATGGCAGAGGCCCTGAATGAGTATTTCAGCTCAGTGTTTACCATAGAAGATATCAGTTCACTGCCAGTACCAGTTACTAAATTGAGGGGAATGAATCAGATCATTTAGTGAAGTTGTTTGTTATTCCTGAAATGATATCAAGGACAATTAAGAAGATGAAAGAAAACAAATAACCTGGATTTGACGGGATACCACCGAAACTGTTTAAGGAAATTGTAGAGCAAATCAATACACCACTTTCTATGTTCTTTAACTTGTCACTTAAAGAGGGAATCGTTCCATCAGAATGGAAAGTAACAAACATTACGCCACTATTTAGAAAGGGATCGAGAACCAAGACAGGTAATTACAGACCAGTTAGTTTAATATAAGTTTTATGCAAATTACTAGAAACACTTATAAGAGACTACATGGTGGAATTCATTGTAAAACCCAAATTAAGAAATGAATCTCAACATTTGTTCTTAAAAGCTAGGTCTTGTCTAACCAATCTATTATGTTTTGGAAGACATTACGAAGTGGGTAGACGATGGGTCACCAGTGGATTTTCAGAAAGCATTTGAATAAGTGCCACATCAAAGATTGTTGCTTAAACTTAAAGCGCAAGGTATAGGGGATGGTGCGTTGTGCGCTGTAGAAACATGGTTGACAGACAGAAGACAGAGTATTAGTAGACGGGGAAGATTTCAAACTGGAAACCAGTATATATATATGATTTGGATGATGATAATTATCAAGCAAAGTACTGAAATTCGCAGACGAGTGTTCAGACGAGTTAAAACAGAAGCAGGTCAACACACTTTACAAGATGATCCGCCGAATTGGTTAAATGGTCTGAAAAATTGCAAATGTTATTATATTTTGGGACATGTAAATGCATTCACATAGGACACAGAAATGTGGACAAAGAATGCATAATGGGGGATGCCATATTAGATAAAACAGTAAATGGAAATGACTTAAGAGTGACAGTTTGTGCTGACATGAACATTTCAGAGCAACGTGGAACTGCTGCTTCAAATGGTAATCAAACACTAGGGCTAATTGGGAGAAATATCACATATAAGGACAAACAGCTGAGTGTACCACTGTACAACGCAATAGTTAAACCTCATTTGGAATATTGCATACAAGCATGGAGGCCATATTGTAAGAAGGACATAGATAAGCTAGAAAGAGTATAACGAAGAGGAACTAACATGATTCCTGAAATGAAAGATCTTAGTTATGAAAGACACCTATTAGAATGTGGGTTGACAACATTAGCGACTAGAAGACTAAGAGGACACCAAATAGAAGTTTTGTTAAATATCGAATGGTTATGAAGATTTTGATAGGAATATAGTCTTCATGTTTAAAGAAGGCAGTACGCACAATGCGGCATTAGTCAAAGAACAGAGTAGATTAGATTTGAGAAAATACTAATTCTCTCAGAGGACAATAAATGACTGGAACAAATTATCTGATGATTGTGTTAATGTTAGTGGTGTGAATGTTAGTGGTGTGAATGTTAGTGGTGTGAATGTTAGTGGTGTGAATGTTAGTGGTGTGAATGTTAGTGGTGTGAATGTGTTCAAACATAAAGTTGACAGCTGTCTGGGGAGGGCGGGCTATACGTAGATGTCTGGGGAGGGCGGGTTATACCTAGATGTTGGACAAATTGTTGGATTCTCGATAAGCCAATAAGCTTGTAACCCCAGGCGGCAATCTTGTTAAATCTTGTTAAATCTAGACAAGTGAACACAAATAACACAAAAAAGCCTCAATGTCCAAATTCGCACACACACACACACACACACACACACACACACACACACACACACACACACACACACACACACATACACACACAAATACACACACACAGACATACACGCGCACACCACGCGCGCCCATACACATACACATGCACTCAAACATTCACAGACACACACACACGTACATACCACGCCCACACACAGACACACACACGCTAAAATAACAAAGAACGCTGCTATTTTAGCATATAACATACATAAAACAAATATATGTGTTATACTTGCATATTAAAATGATGATGAACACTTATTTAAGACACATTATATCTACTGATGGTATAATAAACTTGACAAATGAACTGTAACAAAATATATCCATCCCTCTCTTCCAACCTCTCTCCCTCCCTCCCTCTACCCTCCCTCCGGCCCTCCCTTCCTCCCTCCTACCCCCTCCCTCCTGCCCTCCCTCCCTCCCTCCCTTCCACCCTTTCCTCCATTCACTCTCATTGGGAACAATCTCTGTTGAAGATTGTTATCTTGACATGTGTTTTATGTGGTAAACCTTTGAGCCAGTTGTTTTAATACTGTCAATGTAAGTTCCTCTGTATCAATGTGGACCCTTCCACAGAATGGTGAATCCTGCGGGTGTTATATAAGTCTTCCGAGTCTTGTATGCTTTCTTTTGAGACTGAATTTATATGACAGTAGTTTACATGTTTTCCTGCACTAAAGTCGATGCAATTACGTTTCTAAAAACGGTTCTTTTATAGAAAACAAAAGGCGCACAAAAAGAGTGTTCGGGAAGTTGGCGTTTATTTAGGATATATGAACCTGCGACCGAAACGTATATCGTTTGCAATTCTGTGTGTGTGTGTGTGTGTGTGTGTGTGTGTGTGTGTGTGTGTGTGTGTGTGTGTGTGTGTGTGTGTGTGTGTGTGTGTGTGTGTGTGTGTGTGTGTGTGTGTGTGTGTGTGTGTGTGTGTGTGTGTGTGTGTGTGTGTGTGTGTGTGTGTGTGTGTGTGTGTGTGTGTGTGTGAGAGAGAGAGAGAGAGAGAGAGAGAGAGAGAGAGATAGTGCGCATGTGTGTATGCTGCATATGTGTGTTGCATGTGTGTGTGCGTGCACGTGCGAGCTGTGCAATACATGTCGTGGAAATTTGCGAGCGTATGTGCGAGCGTGCGTGCATGCGTGCGTGTATGCGTGCTTGTGTGCGATTGTTTTCGTCACAGTGAGAATGGCATCATTAATGTCCCCAGGCTCTGTAGGGAGCGACACACATCGTCGCGTCATTGCCCGCGGAGTCAGAGTAACGATCACATAACTACTATTGATGGTGAATTATATTAATAATTCACAACGCGACACCGACGAACAAACCGGAAGATGTCGTACATACAAATAGTATTACACTAATAACAATTCACACCAGTAAATAATAAACCGATACGCCCACGCTGGCTTCGAGGGTTGTTGCGTTCAACAGATGGATCGTCCGCGCGTAGATATCGCACGTTGCGTGCGAACGGAACGTGGATTTGTTGTAGCGAATCGATAGTGCTAGACGGCACTCCAGTAAAGCCGACGTTGGGTCGAGTTGAGCGAACGACGCGGTGTCGTATCTGGCAGATCTCACGGGCGCTAGACCGGCCCGACGCTTGCTCACGAGCCACAGCGATCCACGGCAGCAATTTATGTTTCCGTCGTTCATCACTGCTTCAGAGGCGAAGTAGTAATTTACGTCTCCAGGCAAATGGCACCCTTACGAGTCCGTCCGTCCCGTTTGCATAATTGAAGCCATATGACGGAAACGAATAACTATCTCGTGTTTACTACCGAACCGCGGCGGCATAAAACGAAGATAAGATCTGCTTCGTAAACATCACAGCGCGTTTACTGTTTTTTAATAAGATCAATATTTGACATGTCATTAAAATGTCAATACATTATTTTATACTTACGTTATTTAATGACTACAGTCAAACATGACTAGATTATGGTGTTCAAGTACAAAACTATTACCGTCGTGTTCACCAGATGTAGGATAATATTCAGTTCACCTCGACGGTTAATTACAGCCGCTGATGCACTATGCACTTTGTAAAATAAAGATAGCGCTAGGGTCTACTGCGTTGCGCCCAGATATTAGTATCGAAGCAGGTGTGGTGATGTGTGTTGGGAACTCACACGTATGACAATTTAAAATTGTGTGAGCCACTGGGAAGTAGTGATCACAACCATATACATTTTACCATCAAAGTAAAATCAGAAAGAAATAATAAAAAGCAGTTCCTGAGAAATTTCCACAAAGGAAGATACAAGGAAATGAGGAACTATTTAGCAAAGATAGACGGGAACAACACACTGAAGAATGAGACAGCTACAAAATGCTGGAATTTCTTAGAGTGAAATTGAGTGCATCGTCGATAAATTTATTCCCTTGAAAAAACAAGGGAAACGGTCCAGAAAAAAATACTTATCGAAAGAAGACATTAGAAAAATTAAGTACAAACAAATGATATGGAAGTCATATAGACGTACTGGAAATAACGACGACTACAACATTTATAAAGAAACACTAAACCAGGCTACAACATCAATTAGAAATTCGAAGAGAAGCTACGAACGAAAACTGGCTTGTAATATAAAACAAGATCTTCTTCTTCCCATTGCTCCCTTGCGGGGTGGGGTCCACGTCACTTGGTAGCTTCTTCTACTTTTCTTATAAGTTCTTTCCACCTCTCTCTCTCTCTCTCTCATCCGCAATGGCCGTCCTTTTATGGCTGTTCTTTTTATGCTGTCGTTCCAACTCAGCCTTGGTCTTCCTCTCCTTCGTCTGCCTACTTTCCATGCTCTTTTCGCCAGTCTGTCTTCGTCCATCCTATGTACATGTCCCGCCCATCTCATTCTGTTATCGGCTACTTTCCTCTTTAGGTGTTTTTTCATTCCAATCCCCTCTCTCAATTCTTTCATCTTCCTTCTATCCTCTCGCGTTGCTCTACATATTCTTCTGACCCAGTTGTTTTCTGCTACCTGTAGTTTCTCCTCCTGTCTCTCTGTCAGTGGCAGTGTTCCCAACACATATATACAGACTGGTACAACGCAGGCTTCCAACACTTTTCCTTTCAGTTGTTTCTTCAGTTTTCTGTCCCACATAATGCCTTCTACCCTCTTCCATGCTGCTGCTCCTGCTTGCACCCTCCTCTGTATTTCTTTACTACTCCTTCCATCATCACACACTGTACCGCCCAGGTATAAAAAGTTGTTCACTTGTTTAATGGTCTTTCCGTTAACAACTACATGCAGATATACCTCCTGTTCACCTAACCACATTACTTCAGTCTTCTCCAGATTCATTCGGAGGCTGTGTTTTCTGAAGGTGTCACTCCATTCTTGCAATGCTTTCTGTAGTTCCTCTATGTTATCAGCCACCAGTGCTAGGTCGTTTGCATACAGCATCTTCTTAAGTTCTTCCTGCTCCGATATCTTTCCACTGATCAGGTTCATCACCATAATGAAAAGCAGGGGACTCAAGGCACTTCCCTGTCTGAGTCCCACTTCCACTCCAAATTGTTCTGATGTTTTTCCTTCGACTCTCACTACCGCTGTTGTCTTCTTGTACATATCCTCCACCATTCTGGCTTCTGCTTCTCCAAACTCCATCCATCTTATGACTGCAAATGCGAGTTCTCTCGGCACGGTGTCAAATGCCTTTTCCAGATCTACAAAACCGAATGCTACATCCTTTTTAAATTTTCTCTTCTTCTCGATAATTTGTCGGATGGCAAACAATCCATTATCTGTTCCTCTCCCTTTCCTAAATCTTAGCTGATTTTCTCCGATTTTGCTCTCCACTGTAAGCCTCACCCTAGCATCCAGTATCCTTTCCAACAATTTCAGAGCTTGGCTCAGTAATGTGATGCCTCTGTATCTCCCTGGGTCATGGATGTCCCCTTTCCCTTCCATATCGGCACAATCACTCCTCTTCGCCACTCTGCTGGTATCTCTCCTGCTGTGAAGCACACATTAAACAGCCTCGTCAGCCACTTGATTCCAACTGGTCTGTTTGCTTTCACCATTTCTACTGAGAGTTCATCCACTCCTACAGCCTTTCCTGTTTTCATCTTCTCTACTGCTTTCCCCACCTCTTCTTATGTTATTGTCCTCACCTCCAGCTCTCTCCTTACAGTATGAGGTATCTCTATCTAATATTCTTCCTCCGGATTTAGTAGTTTCTTGAAGTACTTCACCCAAACACCCATCACTTGTTTTGCTCCAGTGACCAGTGTCCCGTCGCTTCTCTTCATTGCTGATGTTCGTATAGTATCTTTGCTGTTTCTGTCTCTATCCCTGGCGCGTTTCAAGATCAGTTTTTTTCCCTCCATCTTCTTCAATCCTATCACATAATTCCTGCTGTCTTTCATCTCTTGCTTTAGCAACTGCCTTATTTGCTGCCTTCATCTTCTCTCGGTACTTCTGCTTTCAACCTTGTCTTTTCTTCATCACCCGCTTCTTCAAAAAATAGATATATATATATTATAATATAAAACAAGATAGCAAGAGTTGTTATGCATATGTTCGGAGCAAACCGAAAACTCAGGATAAGGTCTAGAAGATAGTGCTGGAAATATAGTATCAGAGGATTGTTAATGGCAGAAGACCTGAATTAGTATTTTAGCTCGGTGTTTACAAGGAAGATACTACTTTACTGCTAGTACCAGAGGCTTATTTTAAAGGGCCGAAATCAGACTATATAGGACACTTAATTGTAACCCCGGAAATGGTAGCTAAAAAAATAAGGGCTATGAAGGCTAATAAATCATTTGGAGTGGATGGGATTCTGCCAAAGCTACTATTGGAAATTGTAGAACAAATTAGCATACCACTTGCAACAGTTTTCAACTTGTCTTTAGAAGAGGGAGTGGTTCCTTTAGAATGGAAAGAAGCCAACATTATAACGTTATTTAAAAAGGTTCGAGAAACACGTCAGAGAACTACAGACCACTGAGTTTAACATCAGTGATTTGCAATTTATTAGAAAGACTAATTAAAGATCACATGGTGGATTTTCTTGTTAAACATAACTTGACAAAACACATCTCAACATGTGAGGTCATGCTTCACAAATGTGTTATGTTCTTTGCAATATATTAGTATGTGGGTAGACGAGGGATCACTAGTACATTTCATCTATGTCGATTTTCAGAAAGCTTTCGACAATGTGCCACATCAAAGATTACTGCTTAAATTAAAGGCCCATGGCATACGAAATGTGTTAATTAACTGGATAGAAAAATGGCTAATTGACAGAAGATAACGGGTAGAAGTTGATGGGGAGGCTTCAAACTGGAAATCAATTTTGAGTGGGGTACCACATGGATCAGTACTGGGACCTACATTATTCTTAATATATATCAACGATTTCGACGATGATACAACAAGCAAGGTGTTGAAATTTGCTGATGATACAAAATTGTTTAGAAGGATTAAACGTGATGGAGATAGACAGCATTTACAAGATGATCTTGACAGGTTGATCAAATGGTCTGAAAAATGGCAAATATTGTTCACTTTTAGGAAATGTAAATGGCTCCACACAGGACATGGGAATGAAGATGTACAGTATACAAAAGGGGTACTGTAATAAGTACTACTGTAAAAGAAAAGGACTTAGTTAACCATTAGTGCTGATATGAAGGTTTCAGAGCAGTGCGGTATTGCCGCTTCAAAGGGAAATCAAATCCTTGCATTAATTAGGCGAAATATAACGTATAAGGAAAAAGAGCTAATAATACCGCTTTACAAACAATAGTTAGGCCTCATTTAAAATATTGTATTCAAACGTGAAGGTCATGTCGCAGGAAGGACATAGATATGCTAGAAAGAGTGCAGAGGAGCGCACCTAAAATGGTACTAAAACTGAGGGATCTTATTTTCGAAATACGCCTAAACGAATGTGGTTTAAGATCATTGGAGACCAGGAGATTGAGAGATCAGATAGAAGTGTTTAAAATATTGAATGGTTATGAAAATATTGATAGAACTATTTTTGTCTTAGTTAAGAAAGATAGAAGGACCAGAGGACATGAAGTTACATTAGTAAAGGAGCAGTGTAGATTAGATATAAGAAAGTTCTAATTCTCACAAAGGACTGTAAATGAATGGAACATATTATGATTGTGTTGGTGCTAATGGCGTGAAATCGAAACATACCTAAAAATGGCGGGATACACGTAGATAAAAAAGTATTGGACTTTCGAATAGCCAAAAGGCTTCCTTGTCTTGTTAAATCCTGTTAAATCTTGTTACATCTAATTGGTGTTATGGTGCAAAACAAGTGTCAAATGTGTTGTAGACAACATGTCATCTATACGTCTCAAAATGACATTATGGTGTAAGCAATACGAAGGATACGTTAAATCCAAGTCCAATATAGGTACAACGGTAGAAAATGTATTCACAATGCACGATATCATATGGCACATTTAATAGTGTTAACAATATGTAAAATGCACGACAACAAATAGGCACACTTGCAATGTGTGACGCCGTTGTGCAAACAAGATTAAATTATCATCCATAGGAGTTGATCACGTGTTGGTACTGACAACGTTTACGTTTTCGTCGTGAACTTTCAGTATGGTTAGACACGATGCCAAATAGTTCCTTATTTAACGAAGAATGTTTTATGCATATCTATATTAATTTTGAACAAACATGGTATGTATAATGCTCGATTTCGATTGTCGATACTGAGGCAGTATTAATATTGTAACTAAACATCATGAGGAATATGAAGCTAGTATCAATTATTGATTGTCTCGTATTAAAAGCCAACTATTAAATGCGTATGTCACTAATATTCTCTGATTTTTTGTGACGCAGCATTTGCACTAGGCATTTTCTCCAAACATACTGGAAATACTAACTATATAAATAAAAAAGATTAGAGGTACAAAACAGTATATATACGTTGACAAAATGAGAATTAGCTAATGTATAATTTTCTTCACCACAAAATCACGAAATGATAGCATGTGTTTGTCTTCCGGCAGTGGAGGACTTTATAAGCCGGCGCACGTGTCGACAGAGTCGTTAACTGTTAGTTCTGCGGCCGCCTTTCCTCCCAGCGAAGGCGTTGCTCGTTTCTGTCGCGTTCTGATTTGTCGGGATTAGGCCGCCATGTTATTGACTTTCCGCATTGACAGACTGATAGATGGACTTAACTAACAAGCGCGGCGCGCCTAGCCTAGTTGGTGAATTGGTGCATCTTTTGATACGCGAAATAAGATAATATCTGGGTCGCTTTTTTAGTGTATCTGAATTCATAGTTGCAGCGCTAGGCTTGCTACATTATTGACAAGTGTATTGTTTATCGTCCGCGTGTTTGCGTGTGTGCATGTGCGTGTGCGTGTGTGTGTGTGAAAGCGGGTGTATGTGTGAGTGTGCGTGTATGTGCGTGTGTGCGTGCGTCCGTGAGTGTGTGTGTATGCGTGTGCATCACCACATGTGCCTTGTATAAACGTGTTTGTGTGTGTGCGGTGTGTGCGCGTGCTTGCGTAAGTGTGTGTAGTTGCATTCTTCCATTGGCCCTACACACCGGAAACTGTCGTTCTTAGATTGACGAAATACACATGGCTAGGTCTTCGAGTATTCTTGTGACAGTTCTATACGTGGATGCTTACGATCATACCATGTATGCATAGTTCCCTCAGCTGTATAAATGAGGTCCTGTAATCGAATAGTATGCGTTCCCGAGGAGAATACAAGACGTGAGCCGCCTGAGTCGGACTTATTGCCAAAAAAACTGATTCGGAGGACTAAACCTAATGAACGAAATCCGATCAACGTCAGTCGAACGAACATCTCAAAATTGCCTTCGCCTCGTCGTCGAAGCTTCGTTACGTAGACGACGTGCTACCGAGGCGTACAATCGAGTTGACATCAATCAGGCGGCCGTGGCTGATTGAGTTGACGCCGTCAGAGGGGACGTCTCGTTGTGCTCAGGTCGGTTTCTACACGAAGTCTCTACTCGAGACACTTCGCCCAAGACTCGATGTCACAGTCTGCCCCAGTCGGTCTATACACGAAGTCTCTACTCGAGACAATTCGCCCAAGACTCGATGTTACAGTCCGCCCCAGTCGGTCTATACACGAATCTCTAATCGAGACACATCGCCAAAGACAGCCCCATTTAGGAGTGTCCTTTTGCGTTCCTTGTCGATCATTTATTTTGATAGAATAAATAAAATACAATCAAAACATAGACGAAAATAAATGGTCACGGAGACATAAGACATTAAGTATGTCGCTAAACGTAAACAGACTTTAGCAACTGGAGTCGCGCCACAAATCATCTAGTGGTCATGTCGACAATAGTGTGCAGTGTATGCTTAAACTGTGCTGGATTAGTGATTATTGTGCTCAAAGACACATCCAAAACCGGACAAGGTTTTATTTGTTTGGTAAACAACACAAACAACGGTGCTATGCTTCACGTAATTTGCGTCATCAACGGCAGCAGATTTTACATTCCTTTTGTGACGTCACAAGACGTTCAGCCCAAGTTTTATATTAAAGGAACGGACGTTTTTGAGTGAAACAAACTAAACACATAACAGGTTGACCGGGGTATAGTCTTCACCATAAGTAAGCACCTGCAGAAATACTGTCACACTTATCACCCTGCACGCGAATGTGATATTTACATTTGTTTAATCGATGAAAGCATGTGTGTGTTCGGTAAATGTAACTGTAGTGAACTGTATTCGATGCAAAGATGAAAGTGTTTCGTAGCATTGATTCCTCAGTGGCAACACTGGCTAGTAATTTAAAATTCAAATATTTTGCGAGACGAACTCTACAATGAGTTTATGTATTAGGTCTTGTGTCATGTTACCGGTGACGGTGGAATTGAGAGGATATTCGGATGAAAGCAATTACACGCGCACCTCCCATTGGTGCTCGATGTTCCGCATAATGCGACGGGCTTATACGCCAAGTCACTGCAGCCAACGCAGAGGTGCGCGCTTGAGTCGATGTTAGTCAGATATCCGGTGAAATGATTGAAATGAAACAAAACATAACCACATATATAAATAATATATATACGTTATATATATAAATATCGTTTGTTCGATTCACGGGCGATAGCTCTGGCGTCAATGTCACACTGCTGAGAGAGAGAGAGAGAGAGAGAGAGAGAGAGAGAGAGAGAGAGAGAGAGAGAGAGAGAGAGAGAGAGAGAGAGAGAGAGAGAGAGAGAGAGAGAGAGAGACAGAGAGAGAGAGAGACAGAGAGAGAGAGAGACAAAGAAGAGAGAGAGAGAGAGAGAGAGAGAGAGAGAGAGAGAGAGAGAGAGAGAGAGAGAGAGAGAGAGAGAGAGAGAGAGAGAGAGAGAGAGAGAGAGAGAGAGGTCAGCAAAGAAAACAGCAGTTTGTTGGGAGCAAACACGTAATCAATGAGATTTAACGGCCGGGATACTTTGGCACTTTTCGCCCGACCCGACCATTCAATGTTAATTTTAGTCGGGTCGGGTCAGGTCGGTGTCAGTCAGCTAGTGTAATCACACGTCCGACTGAACTTGGAGCTAACTGGTGTCAGTCTGACGCAGTCAACAGTTTGCGAGCAATGTCGTAATTTAGACCTTTTTCACCGTTCGTTGGTCTGGTCGGGTTGGTTTCGGTCGGGTCGGGTCGGGTCGGGTTGGGCTAAAAGTACGGGCTTAGGCCTAACTGTAACATCCAAGACACCTAATCCTTCAGAACCCAGCACCGTGCCCATCAGTTCCAGAAATTGTTTCATTTGCATGAATAGTTTCACCCGCGCTCGCATCGTGATGATGATTAGGAGCCCATTTTTGTTATTTAAATAACAAAACTATTGTTTAGGTAATACCTAAATAATACTACCAAAGTCACACAAGATCTAAACCAGAAGCGTCAATCATTAAAGTTGCACCTTCTAAATAAAAATGTTCGGTGAATCAGCATGTCCCATACACCACATATATTTTGTTTTAACTCCTTGTAAACCGTTTCACGTATTATGCAATACTAAGATGAAAAGGCGCAAAAGAAGAACAATCATATCCGCGTGAGATACGTTTATTATACCCACTGGTCGCACCTGGCGACCGGTAATTTTGCAAAAGGAAAACTTATCAAATAACATATCAAATGACAAATATATGGCAGTATGTATGAATACATAGACATTGTCCATGTTGTACGTGCACTTTCTTTTTAAAAAATTAGTTAAAAATTGTAGTTAATCTCAGAAAGCAAGACACACACAATACTCGGGCAGCAACTTCATCAGATCAGCTATGCGCACAGCGCATAATATTCGCAAGGTCGCCTTTGCCTAAATTTGCGCACGAGCTAAATGCCGTTTATGCCTACTAGAAATCGAATGTCGCTACCTAATGTTTGGTCGCCTATTGACGGAACGAGTGAGAACGAATTAGCGATTGTTAGAGGCCTTTCTCCCATTACAATGTCCTTCCCAACAGGTCTACTTATTTCATTAGCGACTACTATATTTGCATTACGATTTGCCGATAACGCGGTAACAATATCCCGTCCGTCATTGCCAGTGGGTGCGCTTATATCGACATATCTCAACAATGTAAGGAAATTCATCCTAGCGGCCACAGACAAATCCGATTTGCTTGTCGCAGTCTCCTATCTCCTGCGGCTTTGCCGTCTGCAAGAAAATCCTAGTTTCCATTAGCGATTATTCGTGGACATATAGGCACGGTGACGCCTATGCATGCTTCTGGTATAAATAGGCTGCCCGGAGTTCTGGATTTTAAATAGGTTGTCTGAAACAAAATTGCTTTGCTCTCAAGTCCGACAGCTTTGCAGATACATCGTTGTTATTTCGATTCCACGCTCACTTTGTCATCCTTATCGGCACATGCCTGCAATTGTGACGAGAGAACTTGTCTATCGTGGATGTAAATCGTAGACGTGACATCCTCTTATATAAGTTATTTTTCTTAGATTGTTATTGTTTGCTTCTAGAAAATTAGGCAGAAAAAATTCCACACAGTTTCCTATACATAGGCGGTTGCATTATAAAATGGTGATAGGAGTAAAATCAAATATTTGTCTTGTCCATGTGCAATACGTTTATATACGTTTATCATAAACAATTAACAACACGGGAGAGAGAGTGAGAGAGAGAGAGAGAGAGAGAGAGAGAGAGAGAGAGAGAGAGAGAGAGAGAGAGAGAGAGAGAGAGAGAACGAGAGAGGCAGACAGACAGACAGACAGACAGACAAACAGACATACGTACAGCCAGACAGGCACACAGATAGAGAGACAGAGAGACAGAGAGACAGAGAGACAGAGAGACAGAGAGACAGAGAGACAGAGAGACAGAGAGACAGAGAGACAGAGAGGCAGTGAGACAGAGAGACAGAGAGACAGAGAGGCAGTGAGACAGAGAGACAGAGAGACAGAGAGACAGAGAGACAGGGAGACAGGGAGACAGAGAGAGACAGAGAGACAGAGAGACAGAGAGACAGAGAGACAGAGAGACAGAGAGACAGAGAGACAGAGAGACAGAGAGACAGAGAGACAGAGAGGCATAGAGGGAGAGGAGTGAGGGAGGGGGATGGATAGAGGGATGGAGGGAGGGATAGAGGGATGGAGGGAGGGAGGGAGAGGGAGAGGGAGAAAGAGAGAGAGGGAGCTATAAACAAATTAATTAATGTTAATGTTTCTATGGTACCAAGTGTAATATTTAAACATTTGATGTGTTATGCAACGTTTTTCCTTTCAATCTGCCATGATTATTATGTTAAATTATGGGATGTATGTGTTGATTACTCTACGGTGTTATAATGATGTTCATTTGTAAAAAATCTAATCACACAACAAAATATGATATGTTTAACACAAGCGGTTCAGCTAATTAATCACTCAGAGTACTGGGGCAACGCGGAGTGACCGAAATTGTCTATGCTTTAAAACGGCAGCAAGAGGTTTCACCACTTGGTTCCCTCGATTGATAGTCCGGTGTTCTAAATACCATACAACAGCGCTCCACGTAGAATCTTTCAGACCGAGGCAGTGCTACACGTTTTGCCGGGTCACGATGACTCGGTCGGCAACTGCATGTGGTGTGTGGCTTCCCACATCATCTCTCCAGTCACCTCCAGTCTACGTCATCCGCACTGATTGTATAGATGCGGTGTCAGAAGAATCAACTGCAATTAGAATAGTCCTAATGCTTACACCGGGCATTGATATACACTCACTTGCATCGCGACATGTGTAGCAATTGTTTTGATACATGCATATTTCAAGGGTGTCTTTGTCCTATGGTTGTTGTTAATGTGGTCATTTGTGTAAAATAACATAATGTTGTTATTCTCCTCTTGTTTCCCTGTATGTCAGGGGTGAGGCTGCCCTCAATACTGATCCTTCATTTCTGTTTTCGTTTATTTGTCTTCCCCTTACTTAGTTTGCACTGCTGCCTCCATCAACCGTCTTCACTCCTCTCTAAATTCCATTCTCATTCTCCATTCATCTCCCAATCCTTCCAAATATCTCTTTACACAAAACCTCCCATCGCAATCTAGGTCGTCCTGGTCTCTTTTTCCCGTCCACTCTCCAAGCATCTGCTTTAGTTGCCAACCATTCTATTCACATACACTTCACATGCCCAGCCCACTTTAATTGATTCCTCACCAGCTTCCTATTAACACTTTCTTTTACACCAACGTTCTCTCTAAACTCCTCCATTTTCGTTTATCATGTTGATATCTTTGTGTATTGCCCGCCTCCACTGTTGACGGTCCTGGGCATTTGATTGCCATATGTCTATAGCAATATGGATGGCTTTTGAGTGTCTTTTAACCACATCTTTGTATCTCAAGCGGTGCCTACCACAAAGGCCTTTCCCACTGGATAACTCGCCATAAAACACAGCCTTTTGGAGTATGTCGCTGGCCATTTGGGTAACATGTCCAGTCCAGCGCAATTGTTTTGCATCGCTGGTGTCGGAGTCCCACCAGCCGCGCTGTGCAGATCAGGAGTCAAACGTAAAAAAATTGGTTTACCCCACCTTTTTAAGGGACGTCCCCGGATTTGGGCAGGCAGTACATCTCTAAATAAGGCTGCCTGGTCGCCTGGATTGCTGCTTTGTACTGTTGTTATTCATCAACAACACACGACCGTTACATCCAAGCCGCCTATATGTAGAGCTTCAGCTAACATCTTCCAAAGACTCCAACCTGCCATCGCGGCCTTAACTTCGTCGCCATAAAACTTCCCCTCCATCTTCGCTCGCGCTCGTGTTTCAGGTGCCAAGACTGTCGCGCACCAGTATCAACATCCTCTAGACAAGGGAGACTTTAATCCAGTGAAGCACCCCGTACGACGACCGGAAGTCTAGCTGATTGTCCCGCAGTGGAGAGAAGTTGCCTTCTAATCTTAGTTCTATTACCGCCGTTGGTCAAGATAACTTGACTCTTTCCTCAACACTAGATACGAGCATCGCTGCTGCCCGACACTGACTATTTACCCATAGTTGGAGATTGGAATGGTGAAGGTCGGGACGTAACCACACGACCTGTATTTGCATACCACACCACTTTTTAAAGGCCATCTAACATAACAACATATACGTGGACTGGACAGCAAATTCACCAAGTGTCACGCTTGCATGACAAAACCCACAGTTTTTTCGAAAATTATAGAGCTGACAATTTATATTATAATTTAGGTCTAAGATGCGCCGTGTAGATATCATATTTATTCAAGAATCGCACACATCGGTCAAAAGAAATAGTCGCTGCAACGCATGCGACACTTGAAGTTTGAAATCTTACTATAACCGAGCTACAGTATCTGGGTGTTTGGGTGTGTGCGTACGTGGGTGAGTGTACGTGTGCATGTATGTGTGTGCGAATGCGTGCGTGTGTGCGTGCGAACTTGCGCGTGTGCGTGTGCATGCGTGAGAATGAGGGTATGCTAAGGTTTTCTTTCTTAACGCTTTGCTTCTTTCGGCTCTAGACTATCATAAATTCGTCTACGACCAGTGAAAAAAATGAAGTTTTTTTAATTTTGACTTAATCCAATATGGGATGTCGATCCGTCATCTGCATTTGCCAAATGGCGTCGCCCAGTCCGAGACATGCAGCGATGACGTAGAACATGGCAACGTCTTGTCGATAAGGCCGCAACCTTACCAACACCATAAAGATTCCCGTGTTAAAGATGACGCCGCTCAACATTATGGGATATTGTTTGACGTGCTTCACCACGTGATCTATGCACACGGCACTGATGGCGTTGACGCTTCCGAAGCCTACGAGGACTGGTCCGATCATACGCATGCCTAGAATGCAGTTTATGTTTGACTGCAATAGAAAAAAGGCAAGTCGTTATGGGAAAATACAACGCACATAAATATTGTTGCATGATAATAATAGTCCTTTGTATAAACTACTTTTGCGTTAATCATCCACCAAAAGCTAAGTAGTGAATCTGAATATGTCTAAATCTTGACCATGCGAGGTGAGTTAAGAGTTACGTTTCAAATATATAAATTATGAACAGAGAGAAACAGCGTCCAAACGTTCATACATACATGCATACATACACACATACACACACACAACCACACACCCACACCCCCACACACACACACACACACACACACACACACACACACACCCACATACACACACACACACACACACACACACACACAAACACACACACACACACACACACACACACATATATATATATATATACATATGTACTTGCATATGCACACAAACGTATACAGCTGCATAGGGGCAGAGATACAGAGAGGTACACAGATACAGATACAGATACAGATACAGATACAGATACAGATACAGATACAGATACAGATACAGATACAGAAACAGACACAGAGACAGTGACACAGTGACACAGAGACACAGAGACACAGAGACACAGAGACACAGAGACACAGAGACACAATGACACAGTGACACAGAGACACAGAGACACAGAGACACAGAGACACAGAGACACAGAGACACAGGGACACAGAGACACAGAGACACAGAGACACAGAGACACAGACACAGAGACACGGATACACAGAGACACAGAGACACAGTGACACAAAGACACAGAGACACAGAGACACAGAGACACAGAGACACAGAGACACAGAGACACAGAGACACAATGACACAGTGACACAGTGACACAGAGACACAGAGACACAGAGACACAGAGACACAATGACACAGTGACACAGAGACACAGAGACACAGAGACACAGAGACACAGAGACACAGAGACACAGAGACACAGGGACACAGAGACACAGAGACACAGACACAGAGACACGGATACACAGAGACACAGAGACACAGAGACACAGTGACACAAAGACACAGAGACACAGAGACACAGAGACACAGAGACACAGAGACACAGAGACACAGAGACACAGTGACACAGTGACACAGTGACACAGAGACACAGAGACACAGAGACACAATGACACAGTGACACAGAGACACAGAGACACAGAGACACAGAGACACAGAGACACAGAGACACAGAGACACAGAGACACAGGGACACAGAGACACAGAGACACAGAGACACATAGACACAGACACAGAGACACGGATACACAGAGACACAGAGACACAGAGACACAGAGAAACAGTGACACAAAGACACAGAGACACAGGAACACAGAGACACAGAGACACAGAGACACAGAGACACAGAGACACAGAGACACAGAGACACAGCGACACAGAGACACAGAGACACAGAGACACAGAGACACAGCGACACAGAGACACAGAGACACAGAGACACAGAGACACAGAGACACAGAGACACAGACACAGAGACACAGACACGGAGACACGGATACACAGAGACACAGACACAGAGACACAGACACAGAGACACAGACACAGAGACACAGAGACACAGAGACACAGACACAGAGACACAGACACAGAGACACAGACACAGAGACACAGAGACACAGCGACACAGGGACACAGAGACACGGATACACAGAGACACAGAGACACAGAGACACAGAGACACAGGGACACAGAGACACAGAGACACAAAGACACAGAGACACAGAGACACAGAGACACAGAGACACAGCGACACAGAGACACAGAGACACAAAGACACAGAGACACAGAGACAGATACACAGAGACACAGAGACACAGAGACACAGGGACACAGATACACAGAGACACAGAGACACAGAGACACAGACACAGAGACACGGATACACAGAGACACAGAGACACAGAGACACAGAGACACAGAGACACAGAGACACAGAGACACAGACACAGAGACACGGATACACAGAGACACAGAGACACAGAGACACAGAGACACAGAGACACAGAGACACAGAGACACAGACACAGACACAGAGACACAGACACAGAGACACAGACACAGAGACACAGAGACACAGAGACACAGAGACACAGAGACACAGAGACACAGAGACACAGAGACACAGAGACACAGAGACACAGAGACACAGAGACACAGAGACACAGAGACACAGAGACACAAAGACACAGAGACACAGCGACACAGGGACACAGAGACACAGAGACACAGAGACACAGACACAGAGACACGGATACACAGAGACACAGAGACACAGAGACACAGGGACACAGATACACAGAGACACAGAGACACAGAGACACAGACACAGAGACACGGATACACAGAGACACAGAGACACAGAGACACAGAGACACAGAGACACAGAGACACAGAGACACAGACACAGAGACACGGATACACAGAGACACAGAGACACAGAGACACAGAGACACAGAGACACAGAGACACAGAGACACAGTGACACAAAGACACAGAGACACAGAGACACAGAGACACAGTGACACAAAGACACAGAGACACAGAGACACAGAGACACAGAGACACAGCGACACAGGGACACAGAGACACAGAGACACAGAGACACAGAGACACAGAGACACAGAGACACAGAGACACAGAGACACAGAGACACAAAGACACAGAGACACAGGGACACAGAGACACAGAGACACAGAGACACAGAGACACAGATACACAGAGACACAGAGACACAGAGAGACAGGGACACAGAGACACAGAGACACAGAGACACAGCGACACAGAGACACAGAGACACAGAGACACAGAGACACAGAGACACAGTGACACAGAGACACAGAGACACAGAGACACAGAGACACAGTGACACAAAGACACAGAGACACAGAGACACAGAGACACAGAGACACAGTGACACAAAGACACAGAGACACAGAGACACAGAGACACAGAGATACAGCGACACAGGGACACAGAGACACAGAGACACAGAGACACAGAGACACAGAGACACAGCGACACAGACACACAGAGACACAGACACAGAGACACGGATACACAGAGATACAGAGACACAGAGACACAGAGACACAGAGACACAGAGACACAGAGACACAGAGACACAGAGACACAGAGACACAGAGACACAGAGACACAGAGACACAGAGACACAGAGTCACAGAGACACAGAGACACAGAGACACAGAGACACAGAGACACAGAGACACAGTGACACAGAGACACAGAGACACAGAGACACAGAGACACAGAGACACAGAGACACAGAGACACAGAGACACAGAGACACAGCGACACAGGGACACAGAGACACAGAGACACAGAGACACAGAGACACAGAGACACAGAGACACAGAGACACAGCGACACAGAGACACAGAGACACAGACACAGAGACACGGATACACAGAGACACAGAGACACAGAGACACAGAGACACAGAGACACAGAGACACAGAGACACAGAGACACAGAGACACAGAGACACAGAGACACAGAGACACAGAGACACAGGGACACAGAGACACAGAGACACAGAGACACAGAGACACAAAGACACAGGCCGACAGCGACAGTGAAACAGATAATAGGACGGTGGTGGAGGGAAAGAAAGGGAGAGAACCTCACCTACAGGTGTGCAAGTGGAATTTTACAATTCTTCAGGTCTAACGTGTTAGCGAACACTGATCGCAGTGGTTGTGACAGGCGACACTTGCGCCAATCGGAAATCAAATAACGGCGCCTCGGCGTCGATTATTCACGCTGTTGTTCAGACCGTTCGAACAGTGACAAAGAATAAACCGTAAATTTACGCATCGACAATACAATCCCCGGAGACAAGTTACTCACTGTTCGTGCACGCCATCTATGGTAGCCTCACGACTCATAGTACATTGTTGACATGTCCGATTGTAGTAGGTCTGTCTGTATATATATATATATATATATATTTATATATATATATATATATATATATATATATACTTATAGTTTACTACGCTAACCTCGGAGCACTGTAAGTCTATCTATTTTTTGAGCGTCGAGGTCCACTCGCTCTCTTGAACTACCAATTGGTACTTTCGTTGACCGTTGGTAGACCCGGGAACGGCACAAGAGAAGGTAGTCTAGGTGGCCCCAATACCTTCAAATGTACCCCATTTGAGAGGTTTGCCATAAATCTGCCAATTGGCGATGTATTTGAAAAAAGGTAGTTATTTTTGAGATTTTACTTTTTCATTGAGTCACTCTCCAGGTGCGCCAATATGGAGTCGTATCTGATGGATGAAATGCAGTAATTGTCGACATAAGATATTAAGTAGTCATGGAAGGTAAATTAAGTTCAAAATGCTGCAACTACCCTAGCTTTTAGAAGACCTTATTTTGTAAATAAATCATACAATTTCTCGTATTGCCAAAACTCTGTCCTCTCCTTATCCCAATCGTTCCAACTATCCGATCAACCCCTGGACATTTGCCCTGTCGGTTTTCATTTAGTAGTTTTCCTCCTTCCCTGCATTCCCTGTGAGCCCCACGTTTGACGTTATTATTCCTGTTTACTTGATGACGTTTGGCTTCAACTCGTTCCTCCATCCGTGTTTCCAACTAGCCCTTCTACAGACCGTCCCTCCTTGTAGTGTGTCCGGTTATGCCCAGTGGCAGACTACCTAATAGGCACTATAGACATGTGCACTTAAGGTATTACTTAATTACTTATTATAAAGGAGAAAAAAGCTTCTTCCGATGGACGTCATGGTCCAATACCGACGTCGTGCTGAAGCTCCGGCACACACCTTTAATTTCGTTCCGGTGCCAGTGGAGGTTTTTGGCAACCCTCTTAAAGGGGGTACAATTGAAGGTATCGTGCCCACCTAGACTACCCTCTCTTGCGCCGTCCTCGGGTCTACCAACGGCCAACGAAAGTGTCCGGTGCATAGTGCCCATGAATGTCTTAATCCACCACTGATTTTGCCCACGTCACACGCTGTTTGGTTGAGCAATCTTGCATCGATCAGGATTTCAGGCCGTTTTGGAGCTGGGCGATCCGAGAAACAAGGATGGGTCTTTGACTGGTGAGACGGATGTGATTACAGATAAGCCTAGCTAGCTTGCAGTGCTTCGAGCGTCGTATTGACGAGCAGAACACTTTATATTACATTGGTCTTTCGGTATTGCGCTTTTAGTAGTTAACAACACACTTCGCGGGCATTTCACGAGTATTGGCAATGGAATATTCTTGTTCTGTCTACAACCGACCTGCAGAGTCACACACACACACACACACACACACACACACACACACACACACACACACACACACACACACACACACACACACACACACACACACACACACACACACAAACACACAAACACACACACACACACACACACATACACACACACATACACACACACACATGCACACACACACATACACACACACATATATATAAATATACGTGTGTGCGTGTGTGCGTGTGTGCGTGTGTGCGTGTGTGCGTGTTTGCTTGTGTGCGTGTGCGTGTGCGTTTGCCTGTGCGTGTGCGTGTGCGTGTGTATAACGCATATGTAATAATGTAATAGGAAATAATGAAAAAACCCAACGGGATACTATGCCACGCGATCGACGTTTCTAACAATATATTGAAAAACTGAAATAACATATATTGAATAATGCTTAAGATTTTGGCAGCTGAAGAGTCCGGAAGAGAAGCTTAGCTGCCACTCGGCGTAGTCGGGTGTTGACAGTAATATTGAACCTTGGATGGGCGCAATGGTTGGAGTATTATGACCGCAGAACGGCAGTTTATTGTGTGAGGATAAAGGTTTATCATGGCCATAGGAGTACGCCTGTTCGCTGCTGAATCGTAAATGCGAAAGATCATTTTAACGGTTGCCGCGTCGCTGTTCTTTTGCATTCGCAGTGAGAGATTTGTGTTGTCGGAATGTTTTACGCGGACATGATTTTCCGCAAGATAACACATGACACGTAAGCTCAAGGGCACGCACACAAACACATACATACACCCGCCCACACTCACGTACACTCACACCGCGCCCGCAAGCCCAAACACATACAGACATACACACACGCACAAACACATACACATATACACACATACACACATGCACACATACACACACATACAAACACACACACACACACACACACACACACACACACACACACACACACACACATACACACCCTCCCCCACACACAACAATCCACACGGATGTACACACTTACACACAGACGCACAAACAACTCCAATAAATCCTCCGGATTGTCTGTTTATTATCAAGTTTCAGAACAAAGCATTCAACCAATGTATAATGCATACCATCGCAAATCAGTTCGTTCATGGTCCAATGTACTGTATGTGAATTGTTTAAGTGATAACATCAAACGGCCTACTTTAATTACTATGGAGTAGCAGTACAGCCTCGACCTTTACACGACTTTTTCAAGGATGAATGTTATGTTCGGTTTTCCTATATTTAACGATGCTCCAAACAATCGCCGTACCCAGTGACCAGAACATTGTTTCAGCGCTCGCGTTTTACAAGCGTTCCAATCTCACTTAATCAAATTGCACTGAACTCTCATAACACGATGTGCCGGCACAGTCACCTTCCAAGAAATCTGCATTAGTGCATCATCGCGAGCAGTAATTCGTACATCGTTACGACACATCGGCGCAGCAATGTGCCCAGTCGCAGTCCAGCGGGGTCCATATTTATCCAGAGCGCGCGATAATTTCCCTCTGATTCACACCGGTATTAACGACGTCAAAGCTTTTTGGCCGCCATTCCCGAGGGTTTCGTCTTCGTCGGTGCGTTTATTGAGTTGAATTGGACAGGCGTGAACGCTGGACGAACTGAGTAGCTTGCTCGAGATGAAACTGAAAAGTTCGCGACCAAACGGAATTATTAAACACCTTCGCGTACACACAACAAAATGTCACAAGAGAGATACTAATGATGTTTACTAAAAAAAATACAAACAAACCAAGTGGATCCGCTGGCATGCGTCTGCCCCGTACATGGTTAAATGACGCAGATGTGATGGGGCATACAAACGTACAGATACCCAAGCAGGTTTAGTGTTTGTTACCATAATGTATTATACGACTGTAGGATTGAGAAGGCGTTGAACCCTCCTTGCATATATTACTGTGTATGATTGTTTTTGTGTGTGTGTTTGTGTGTGTATGTTTGTTTGTGCGTGTGCGTGTGCGTGTGCGTGTGCGTGTGCGTGTGCGTGTGCGTGTGCGTGTGTGTGCTCGAGTCCGTCGAAGACGACGAGAGGCGCGAGAAGAAGGAGCCGCGGGGTGCAATGGGCCTTGTGCGCCCCCAGTATTCCACCCAAACTACTAGTGGAAATTGTATAACAAATTAGCATACCGCTTGCAACAGATTTCAACTTGTCATTAGAAGAGGGAGTGGTTCCTTTAGAATGGAAAGAAGCAAACATTATACCGTTATTTAAAAAAGGTTCGAGAAACAAGTCAAATAATTATAGACCAGTTAGTTTAACATCGGTGATTTGTAAATTATTAGAAAGACTAATTAAAGATCACATGGTGGATTTTCTTGTTAAACATAACTTGATAAACCCATCTCAACATGGGTTTCTAAAAGCGAGGTCATGCTTAACAAATATGTTATGTTTTTTGGAAGATATCACTAAGTGGGTAGATGATGGATCACCAGTAGATATCATCTACTTAGATTTTCAAAAAGCTTTCGACAAAGTGCCACATCAGAGATTACTGCTTAAACTAAAAGCCCATGGCATAGGAAATGGTATAATTAACTGGATAGAAAAATGGCTGATTGACAGAAGACAACGGGTAGTTGTTGATGGGGAGGCTTCAAACTGGAAATCAGTTTTGAGTGGGGTTCCACAGGGACCAGTACTGGGACCTATATTATTCTTAATATATATAAACGATTTGGACGATGATATAGCTAGCAAGGTGTTGAAATTTGCAGATGATACAAAAGTGTTTAGAAGGATTAAAAGTGATGGAGATAGACAGCATTTACAAGATGATCTTGACAGGTTGATCAAATGGTCTGAAAAGTGGCAAATGTTGTTCAATTTTGGGAAATGTAAATGCCTCCACACAGGACATGGGAACGAATATGTAGAATATACAATGGGTGGAACTGTACTAAGTACTACTGTAAAAGAAAAAGACTTAGGGCTGACAATTAGTGCTGACATGAAGGTTTCAGAGCAGTGTGGAATTGCAGCTTCAAAGGGAAATCAAATCCTTGGATTGATTAGGCGAAATATAGCATATAAAGAAAAAGAACTAATAATACCGCTGTACAAAACAATAGTTAGGCCTCATTTAGAATATTGTATACAAGCGTGGAGGCCATACCGCAAGAAGGACATAGATATGCTAGAAAGAGTACAGAGGAGAGCGACTAAAATGATACAAAAACTGAGGGATCTTAGTTATGAAAAACGCCTAAAAGAATGTGGTTTAACAACACTAGAGACCAGGAGATTGAGAGGAGATCAGATAGAAGTGTTTAAAATATTGAATGGTTATTAAAATATTGATAGAAATATGTTTTTTTCAGTTAAGAAAGATAGAAAGACTAGAGGACATGAAGTTACATTAGTAAAGGAGCAGTGTAGATTAGACGTGAGAAAGTTCTCATTTTCACAAAGGACTGTGAATGATTGGAACATATTATCTGATGATTGTGTGGGTGCTAGTAGTGTGAATATGTTTTAAAATAAAATCGACACATACCTCAGAAGGGCTGGATATATGTAGATAAAAGGGTTGGACTCTCGATAAGCCAAAGGGCTTCCTTGTCCACCTGCCATCTAGAGTTAATTCTCTGGATGGCAATCTTGTTAAATCTTGTTAAAAAACATTGCCACAGACGAACACAGGGCGGTCAACGCCAGTACGACCACAATACATCCGACGTGGGCACACACGAATAGATGGAGAGTAGACGGGGCAGGGTGATGGGCCGTGTCGGCAACTCGGTCCGAGATAACTGCGTCGAGTCGACCGCAGTCGGCGGCGCCACATACGCTGTGGATGTGGGACTCGTTGACAGGCGACAGACGGGAGCCGGCTTCGACGAGCACCACCGCCGACAGAACGTGGCCCCTTTTATGACTCAAGGCGAAGAATGCACCGAAGACGCCGTTGAAGCGAGCCAGGGTGGCATCAGGGTCCAGGCGTGCAGCGTCCGCGTGATCGACGGCGAAACGACTGGGGTGCACCGCCTGGGCGCTCCACATTGGCTCCGTGAACAGAGGAGCAACGACGACAGCAACAGAGTGAAGTCCCTCGGATGCACGTTGGCGACGACGACGTAGGCGAGACAGACGCCGGCCGATACGACGAGAGTCTACCTGGCCGTCAGTCTGGCGATGACGACCGAGGCGGGAAGTCACGAGACGAGAGCACTGACGTGCACGCAACTCTGCGACAACACCCCTACTTCACTGTCAGGGTTGAGTGAACTGTGCACTCAATGTAGCGACACTGAATAGGAACATGAAGGCGACGCCGAGAACGACAAGGTCCTTCCAAGCATGTCGTCCTGTTGACTCGAGCCTGGAGAACTCGTCACTCACGGAGCTCAAAGACTGCCGCCGGTGGTAGAGGAGGCGTTCGGTGGACGCGGCGAAGACGTCGCCACAACTAGCGAGGGTCGACACGCAAGGAAACTTAGTTCGACAGTCAAACGCCCTTTTTAAGGTGGACCGTGCATTAAGGTCTGCACAATGTTTTATTGCATTTTTGATCATCTAACCTTCTAGGTGAATAATCCAACCCTTGTCTGTTTTTGTAGAAACCCATTAATATGCAAATTAGGTATCGCTATTAAAATATATACTACTTTTTGAATATCTCGAATTGCAGACATCCAAACAATCAAAATGATATGTCCAAAAGCATGTTTTCTGGTTATGATTACCTCAATGAACAAATCATGGTATGCAAATTGTCACATGAATATGTAAATTAGCTCTGACCAATACAACCTCACGTTTTTCGTGTGTATCTCTTCAAAAGACGAGCGGTAGGCACTGCCTAACGCACCAACTTAAATGTCCCCCTCTCTCGACATGCAAACGCCTAAGTGGTATATCGTTTGAAAGCTCTGGCGCTATATTAAATAAGACATATTATTATTATTTAGTGTCGAATGCATCAATTTTGTTTTCTTGGCTTGTTTTTAGTTGCCATGTTTCGCATCCATATAGGAAGGTTGATACAACGTTTGAGTTATAAAAGAGGAGTTTAGATTTCAAGGTAAATTTCTTGTTGTTCCAAATTTCCCTCAGCTGGTTGCAGGCTGCTGACTCTTTCCCCACTCAGCAGTTTAGTTTATGATCGATGATTCCTTGGTTGTTGATGGATTTGCTGAGGTAGGTGAAGTTTTCGATTGTTTCTACTTTTTTCTGGTTGATCGAAACATCTGTTTTTACACATCTCGAGTTTTCATATATCTTTACGATTTCTGTTACAATCTTTTGTGGGATTCCGTACATTGTTAACATTTTTCACATGGAGGGTCTGTGGATGCAGTCAAACGCTTTGGTGACGTCTATGAAACTGGTTGCTAGGGGTAACTGGTACTCTTGACATTTCTCAATAATGCGTCGGAGTGTGAATTTCTGCTCAGCACAATTCGTTTGGGCCTAAAGCCTGCTTGTTCCTCTCGCAGTTCGCCATCTACCACATCACGCATTCGGTTCAGTATCATCTGGCAGTACACTTCAATGGTATTAATACCAATGTCACACCTCTCCAGTTGTCACATTCAGTTAGGTTTCCTTTGTTTGGGATACAGACAACAGCATCATCTTTCCAGTCTTCGGGAACGATGCCCGAGTCCCAGATCTGGTTGCACAGTCTGAACATCCATTGTACAATTGTTTCACCACCCGCTTTAATCGTTTTGAGTTGTGATTCCGTCCATGCCAGGTGACTTGTTTGTTTTGAGAGTCGCAATGGCCTTTCTCACTTCATCCTCCGAGAACTCCTCTGTGTTTATTTGGAGCACGGTCTGAGGGTTGCCAGTCTATGCTGGTGTGTCAGGTGCATGTCTATTGAGAACCTCTCTTAAGTGTTCTGCCCATCTCTCTAGTTTGTTCTCTCGTTTCGATAGTCCATATTTGGCTTTGATTGGTCCAGACCTTGCCTTTGTCTGCCAGTGATTTTCTTGGCAATGCGGTAGACCTGTCTCATGTCATTTCGGGCATATACGTTCTCTTCCTCCTGTGCCTGTCTGTCAAACCATTCGCGTTTGTCCTGCACTGCGCCTCAATTCTCTGTCCTTCTTACTTACTCAGCTCGGTAGGAAGCTGTGCTGCTGGACTCATTTTGTCGTTTCTGTTGCAGGAGTTTTCTCTCCATAATCAGTCCCCTTGTGTGATCGCTGATCCAAGACTCCTTCAGAGATTTATGGAATCCCAGAACGTCTTTGCCTGCTGCATCTTTAATCTTCTCCCACCATTCAGTTGAACATGGTGTAGGATCTGCAAGGGCAACAAAACGGTTTCTCAGGATTGCTGTTCTAGATATTCAGAAAAGTCGTACATCTGTTAATGGCTATGATTAATTTGCATATTAATGAGTTTATGCAAAACTGATCAAGGGTGTCTGGGTGGCATACGTCGGGTTATTGACTTTGAATCTTTGAACATCACAAAAATGCAAAAAACATCGTGCAGACCCTATTGCACGCTTCACTGGCCAACACCCGGACTAACACCGCTCGAGAGGAACACCGCCCGTGTCTAAACCGCACCTGGCCCGGTCTACACCGCCCCTTGCCGGACTTCCACCATCCCTGGCTGGGTATACACCGCTACTGGCCGGATCTACACCGCCCCTGGCCTGGTCTACACCGCCCCTGGCTGATTCAACACAGCCCCTCGACGAGTCATCAACACTGCACCGTGCGCCGCTGTACATGTCCAAGCGATGTTGACGAGTCTCCACAAGGCGGGGAAGGCAGTCCGCCTCTCTCGCCCGGAGTCGCCAAAACCAAACTGCAGATATCGACGGAACGGCCACACGCACGCGAGCGTGGCGTGCGAGGCCGTCGCCGTCGAGTTTACGAAGCGTGAACGTTGGATGCTGCCAATTAATACATTACAGCAGCAGTCGTCTGACAGGCCGCTTGCTCCTGCCGCCTCCACAGCGGCAGTCGCAGCGAGCTACAGCACTCGACGCCGTACACAGTGCAAAGCTGATCATCATGTAGACAACTGTTGACACATTTATTGATTTACTCACCCACACTCTCTCCTTCCGTTCTTCTCTCTTCTTATATGGGGCGCGGTGGTGCCATTGTGTTTAGAAACTCTCAGACGAGATATTCTATGTTCCAACTTTCTTGTTGCGGTTTCAAACCTTTGGCAATATTGTCCACACCACGCAATATTGTCCACTCCCCCTTCCCGCTCGCCTTTATCTGTGCCATCACCTCTCACCTATATATATATATATATAATTATATTATATATATATATATATATATATATATATATATATATGAGAACCTGGCTGTACAATGTTGGATATATGTCCACGAATACTATTCACCAACTAATTGCAGCGTGGCTGAATTCTTCCCGTATAAGTAGTGCTGGTGCTCGAGTTAATAGGTCAGGCGGTAGGTGATGTGTGAAGCGTATTTAGCAGTCATCAGGCTGGATACCTCACTACATATGAATCTGTTTTAATAATAACTATAAAAACCTGATGTTTACCATTCTCCACCTTGATACTCCGTGCATTTGTCCGATATGGCGGTTTGCCAATAGTTTTATGTTCACTCCGATGGAGCGTAGCGGCGAGTGACCATGCAGTGTAGTGTTTACTGCGCGTCGACTTACTGACCGAGTAAGACCTCAATGCAGCTGTCCTAATTGACGCGTAACTGATACATGTATAATTGTATAGGTTAATTATGCATAACATGAGGGCGATTTATGGTGTGAGGTCACTCTTCAATCTGCACAAAGTGCGTGTGCGTGTGCGTGTGCGTGTGCGCGTGCGTGTGCGCGTGCGTGCATGCGTGCGTGCGTGCGTGCGTGCGTGCGTGCGCGTGCTATGAAGTACTTGTCGCCGACGTTTGCTGGTGTAAATGTAGTATTAGCGAACTTGACTCTGACGTACACCCTCTGCATCTCCGGGAACTTCTGAACAGCTGCACATCCTATTTGTCTGGTCACTGGCGCCCATCCGGGATTTGTTCAGGCTTGTCCACTGAGAGCCGAGTCTGTAGTGTACGAACCGAGCTGAGCTTAGCTCATACATCAGCTGGTGTCTATCTAATGCAATACCCAAGTCGATGGACGTTGCCACCGCCGCTACGCCGAACATTACCTTTTGGCGATCAGAACAACTGTTCAGTTCAAACTGGTCCGAACACCAAGTGACAGAATATGTAACAAAATATGAAACTACTTATAAAATAAAAAAGAACAATAAGGATATAACAAGCTCATAATTAATTACTTGCCCATGAAGTGTATATCAAATACTGCGCGAAGACCAATCGCCAACATTACATCGCCCACTGCATGTAATCGTTTATACAACTAAGTGAATTGAGGCAACGTGAAGTGAACGAAATTGTCCAAACATTGAAACGGCAACAAAGTTGGTCCACTCAACTCGCAACGCGACTAAATAAAGAAAGAATATTAAAATGTATTTTCAGCGCTATATTTACACATCTTGCACTCAATGTTTGTGCACATTAGTGAAGGCTTCCCATTCCAATGAATTGTGTTAATAAACACCGCTATCCTCACGTTGTACTTAATTCATTCTGATTGCATCGATTACTTTGATAAAACTACTAAATCTAACAACAAAACGCATAATTTATTTATATATCCATTTGCTTTTTTGATGTTTACTATATGGTGGATTTCAACTCAAGCTCTTGTCTTCAAGACACAATATAATATGCTGGCTATAATGATAAGCATAGTTTCACCTGTTGTTCAATTTAGCTGCTCACTCGACTTTGTAAAAAAATAGGCAGGATAATTTAATTCGTAAATTATTGTTTTCGGCAATGAATCATACAACGCGTTGTCATGGTTCAAGGACAATGTCACATATTCTGTTGGCTGACTTAAGCTATTTTATCTGGTTGTAATGGTTATTTGCATTTGATTGCGTACGACACTGTTAGACGTCGCTGTTTGATGTTTTCTGTAGTCTGGGGAATTGATGCTTCATCGGCGACCGAAGATAATTCAGCTGTAGTTTCGATGCCTTTAATACTTCCAAGTCGCCAGCAGCGCCAGTTCAGACAACATGCATCGAACAGATCTATTGTTGTCTCTTGAGGGGTGGGGTGATAGCTAGAGAGATGGAGATATAACCAGAGAGAGGGGGCGGTAGAGGGGGAGAGAGAGAGAGGGGGGAGAGAGAGAGAGAGAGAGAGAGACAGACAGACAGAGACCGAGTGAGGAATAAAGGAAGCTATCAAACGTGTTAAGGAAGTAATTTGATGACAGAAGGTGGAAGGGTGACTAATAGGGCGTCACAGAAACAGGCCGATAGAAATGGAGAAAGTGTAGTCACAAGACGGACTGAGTGAATGTGGGTGAGTAAATCAATAAATGTGTCAACAGTTGTCTACATGATGATCAGCTTTGCACTGTGTACGGCGTCGAGTGCTGCAGCTCGCTGCGACTGCCGCCGTGGAGGCGGCAGGAGCAAGCGGCCTGTCAGACGACCGCTACTGTAATGTATTAATTGGCGGCATCCAACGTTCACGCTTCGTAAACCCGACGGCGCCGGCTTCGCACGCCACGCTCGCGTGCGTGCGGCCGTTCCGTCGATATCTGCAGTTTGGTTTCGACGACGGCGGGCGAGTGAGGCGCATTGCCTTCCCTACCTTGTGGAGACTCGCCAACATCGGTTGGACATGTACAGCGGCGCTCGATGCAGTGTTGTCGACCCGGCCAGGGGCGGTGTAGACCCGGCCAGCGGTGGTGTAAACACGGCCGGTGGCGGTGTAGACCCGGCCAGGGGCGGTGTACACCCGAGCGGTGTCCCTCTCGAGCGGAGTTTCCTACTAACGAGCGTGTCGACCCTCGGTAGTTGTGGCGACGTCTTCGCTGCGTCCACCGACCGCCTCCTCTACCACCAACGGCAGTCTGTGAGCGGCGTCAGAGAGGAGTTCTCCGGGCTCGAGTCGAGAGGACGACGTGCGTGGAAGAACCTCGTCGTTCTCGGCGTCGCCTTCATGTTCCTCTTCAGCGCGCTCGTGTCGCTGCACAGCATGCAGAGTTCAATCAACCCGCGCAGTGCAGTCGGGGTGTTGTCGCTGAGCTGCGTGCACGGCGCCGCTGTCGTTTCGTGCTTTCTCGCCCCAGTCGTCATCGCAAGACTGACGACCAAGTGGACCCTCGTCGTCTCGGCCGGCGTCTGTCTCCTCTACGCCGTCGTCGCCAACGTGCACCCGAAGGACTTCACTCTCGTGCCGGCGTCGCTGCTCCTCGGTCTGTTAACGGGGCCGATGTGGAGCGCCCAGGCGGTGCACCTCAGTCGGCTCGCCATCGACCACGCGGACGCAGCACGCCTCGACCCTGATGCCACCCTGGCTCGCTTCAACGGCGTCTTCTGTGGATTCTTCGCCTTGAGTCAGGTGTGGGGCCACGTTCTGTCGGCGGTGGTGCTCGTCGAAGCCGGCTCCCGTCTGTCGCCTGTCAACGAGTCCCACATCCACAGCGTGTGTGGCGCCGCCGACTGCGGTCGACTCGACGCAGTTGTGTCGGACCGAGTTGCCGACACGGCCCACCACCTCCGTCCCGTCACGGCGTCTACCCGCCATTTGCTTCTCTGTGCCCACGTCGGATGTATTGTGGTCGCACTGGCGTTGACCGCTACGCTACTGGACGGTGCTAGTCATTCTCGCCCTAGCAAGGGCAAGTCAGTGGCAATGTCGGGGGCCCTCAAGGCCCTGGGCGACCCGCGGCTCCTTCTTCTTGCGCCTCTCGTCGTCTTCGTCGGACTCGAGCAGGGCTTCATCCTCGCAGACTTCACCAAGGTGAGGTTTTCACGATATATTTGTGTGTATAATACTGCGTGTTTACGTGTGTGTGTGTGTGTGTGTGTGTGTGTGTGTGTGTGTGTGAGTGGGTGAGTGGGTGGGTGGGTGGGTGGGTGGGTGGGTGGGTGAGTGAGTGAGTGAGTGAGTGAGTGAGTGAGTGAGTGAGTGAGTGAGTGAGTGAGTGAGTGAGTGAGTGAGTGAGTGAGTGAGTGAGTGAGTGAGTGAGTGAGTGAGTGAGTGAGTGAGTGAGTGAGTGAGTGAGTGAGTGAGTGAGTGAGTGAGTGAGTGAACTGATGAGTTAATGAGTGAATGGTGAGTTGGTGAATGAATGTGTGCGGCTTACATGTGCACTCAAAACGTTTCACTTCAGACCACCTTCCTAGACATATCTCACGCACATGATACGTTTGTTTACATCTACCTGCGTGCAGCTGTCTCCACTTTTAAGCTAATTTGTTATGTCCATGCGTTGAGATATTCCGCAAAATGTCCTTCGTTATTCAGAAAAATGTCTCGGATGCAATTTTCTCGATAACCCTCTGCAGACTGGCAACAACAGTTTGTTATATTGATGTTTATCTGTATTATCGACCTAAAAGGCCGTGGCATCTAAGTATCACAACAGCGCACTCCCAGTGTACACTTCTACTATTCCCAAGACACGTTCCTAAGACAATCTGCTTACTAACTGCTACCTGCTACGTGCTCTGTAATAATCGTTCTCCCAACCCTGCATGGGCCCTGGATATCAAGGCCAATGCTGGCAACTTTCCACTCTTCCAACGCATCTGCCATGTCACGTAACCATTTATTGTGTAACACGTAATTATGTACGCTGCAAAAAGGCGACATTATCTGCCGCTGTGCTTGACTATCTCAACTACTTACAACAGCAATTCACAACATAAACAAGTTTTTGTTAACGCCTTCCCATTTTTGCCTCAGTATTTTTGCCACAGTAACGATATGTGTCAATTTAATAATTATGTGCTGTTCGAGATATATATAGTCAATTCGCGCGAAATATGTCAGTCACAATGGAGAAACTGTGTCCGGATTTATTTTGAGCAAATTACTGCAGCAGACAGACGACAATTGCGCCGTTTATATTGACAGAAACAGAAAGCACCGCTACCAACAAAATCAACTAATGGTCGTGACACGCTTCGGTCATTACGTGTCAACTGAAAATTGCTTTGTTCTTTACCAAATTGCTAACGTAAAACTAGTAAAATATAGACGGTTAAGTGCGAGGCTCAGGAAATAGACATACTGACTATTTAGTTTGATACACATTGTTTTCTAATTGTAAGCACACATTTCCAAAAAAGGAATAACAAACAACATACAATGTAAAAAATATGAATGTGCGGTATCAATAAACAATACTACACCTGTGCGCTGAAATTATAGACAAGCACAATTCACAAACACTATTTTAAATATGCCTTACTCTTTATCATAACAAACAATTAACCTAAAACATGGATATATTGCGTTTGTTTAAATGTAAGCTTAATGGTACCCACACATTGTTCTGACCAGTATGAGAAAAACATATTTCCTATATTTTGTCAGCTAGAGATTGGACTGGACGGCAAATATTTACGTTTTCAGTCGTACTTGTCAGTTAATAAATCATGTATATTCCTTGTCATTGTATACACACCTTTACGGTCAGACATGTTCATCTGCGTCAATCTGAAACACAACTAACATTCTGAAAGGTCATATTCTAATGTAAGTAATTATTAAATTATAATTTCATCTCTACTCCGTATCCTAGTAAGCCCATCGTGAATAAAAACTGGATGACATTGATTATCTACAGTCGCTATCTTTCCTGCTTGATCTCGAACAAGCGGCGATTCGTTTTGTATTCTGATCACGCACATACAGTTCAACCGTATTTAGCAGATATTGACGAAAACGTCGTCTTTCAGAGAAAGCAGCCTAGGAACTATGGTGGTTTAAGTCTGGTGTAAATCAGGCAAATCACCACGAGCAAGGCGTGTAGCACCCACTCCGGATAAATCTAGTCACAGTTCGATCGCAACATTGCAGGTTGCGGCGCCTGTGTCTCATGATAGCCGCTTATTTCCGATGGCGATCATTTGCTGATATACGTTTCCCGGAAAGCAACTCCGACGGCACATCGTGTTATGAGGGCTCAGCGTTATTTGATCAAGGAAGAAAACGCGGGCGTTGATGTTATTTTATGAGCAGAGCGTGTCAGTGTAGGCGTTTCCAATAGGCATCGTATTGTCACGAGCCGGTTCGATTTCTTCGCACGATCATACGAAACGCAAGAGGTTTGTGTTCACGCACATGCTGCTGTGTTGTCAGCATGTGCGTGAACTTCCGAAATACAAACTGTTGATGCCAGTCGGACATGAAGTCGGGGTTGTCTAAAGTCACCATCAAATTTCAAAGTTCCACCAATCAGTCCGTCAGTCCGTCAGTCCGTCAGTCAGTCAGTCAGTCAGTCAGTCAGTCAGTCAGTCAGTCAGTCAGTCAGTCAGTCAGTCAGTCAGTCAGTCAGTAAGCAAGACAGTCAATCAATAAATTAATCAAGCAGTCAAGCAATCAAGCAAGCAAACAATTAAGCAAACAATCAGTCAATCAATCAACCAATCAGAAACCAATCTGTCAATCTATATATCTATCTATCTATCTATCTATCAATTAATCATTTAATCGTTCAATAATTAAATAATTCAACCAATTAACCATTCAAATGACCAAGAATCTTTAATACAATAAATCCGTTTGTGATACAAATTCCACAGACAGCCTACAAACAAACAATAATTGAACGAAGCAACAGTGTAATAAATACGTATAAAGAATCGTATTTATTTGGAGTTGCGGCAGTCTCGGCCTACGATAAAATCGAAATACTGTATTTCTCAAATGATAGAACGAAACATGCATTGCCACCGCCATTAATTCCGGATACTGTTATTGCTCAGAAAACGTGACAACTAGCTATTATTTGGAGCGTAAATTCATAATTAATGAAATTAGCTATCGTTCTACTACTAGCAGGAGATGTAAGTCTGAATCCTGGACCAGCTGTTAGGCGTAACATTCGGGTAGCCACTACAAATGTTCGATCTCGCTTTAGGATTTACTCATTTATGAGAAAATAGACATCCTTACTGTCACTGAGACCCGGCTTAGATCAAATGACACAGCTGCATGCATTGTTGACATTGCACCTTCTGGTTACACTTTCTATCATCGGCCACGTTCAGTTGGACGAGGTGATGGTGTTGGCTTTCTGGTGTCGCAACAGTTCTGAGTTCATTTACCTTGTAGCTCTGAATACTTTAGTTTTGAGTCCATCTGTGTTTAAATTTCTTATTCTTCTTTCTCTTCTTACTTTATCTGCATCTATCGCCCTCCAGGACGCCCATCATATGTCTTTGAAGACTCTTTCAGGATCTGATGGAAAAGCTGGCAATCATTAATTCAGAATTTTACATTATTGGTGATTTTAATCTTCATTTAGATATACCTTCTGCAACAACAACAACAACAACTGCGTGATATTAAGGCACACTGTGATAGGAAAGAATATGTTACCTTTTCGACACATATACATGGCCATAGGCTTGACCTCTTGATAATCCGTTCAACTTGTAACAATATCCAGACACCCAGTGTTTCGGATAGGTTATCAGACCACCGCACTGTCATTGCTTAAGTTAACGTTTCTATAAGAGGGAGAGGAGAGAAGAAAATGAGATGGGACGAAAGATGAAGGGATGAAAGGAAGTGAGAGCAAATGTGATAGAAGAGAAGTCGATAAAAGGGACGCTGACAGGAGGAAAGGTGACAAGAGAAAAAGCGACAGGAAAGAATGGATCGGAAGAGAATGTGACAAGAGAGAAGACGACAGGGGGGAAAGACAACAACCAGACATATGCAAACCGGAGGAGCTACTCCGAGGCAGTGATTGAGGGGGCAAGGAGAAAAGAGAGAGTGTTTATGGGCGATTCAATTCTGAGAAAAACAGACAAGACTATATGCGAGGGGAAGGACGTTGTTGTATGTCTACCGGGGGCTAGGATAGAGCATGTGACCGAAAGGGTAGAGAAGGTATTGGGGCATGGCAAGGGGGGTCTATACTAGTACACGTAGGGACAAACAATGCAGACAAGGAGGGAACAACTGGGATAGTTCAGAAGTACAGACATCTAGTAAGGAAGCTAAAGAAGACAAGAGTGGATCAGGTTGTTCTCTCAGGAATTTTGCCAGTAATGGGAGGAAGGGGGGCAAAATACAGAAACTGTAAGAGGATGGCGATCAATGCACTAGTTGAGCAGATGTGTGAAGAAGAGGGCGTGGGATTCACAGATTTATGGGGATACTTTGTTGGGAGGGAAGATATGTACATGAGAGATGGCCTCCATCTTAGTGGAAAGGGGGCATCAGTTTTCTCAGAGAACCTGCTGCGATCTGTTGACAGTGGGACACGTTGCATCTATTTAAACTAGATTCGCAGGAGGGACTCACAGAAAAGCCTGAAAATGGAGGCATAGATAAAGACAGCACAAATAAATCAGCAAATAACAGTCTGGAAAACTCTTCTGAAGCTGGATATAAATGTGTTTGTTTAAATGCAAGGAGTATAGTAAACAAAAGAAATGAACTAAACATTATGGTAGAAGATATTGACCCTCACATAATAGGTATAACTGAATCATGGACAACCACCGATATATTAGATGCCGAATTGGGACTGACAGGATATGTAATGTTTAGAAAAGATAGAATAGGAAGAAAGGGAGGTGGAGTTATTTTATATATTAAAGAATCTATTCAGGCTTATGAAATAAAATTAGAAAGAGAAGCAGATTGCGAAGAAGCTGTTTGGTGTAACATAGTTACAGGAAACTCAACGTTAACGGTTGGATTAGTTTATCGAAGTCCAAACATAAGCATAGAAGAGAATGAAAAAATACAAAACGCTATAAGGGAAGTAAGCAAACGGGACTGTATTATTATGGGGGATTTTAACCACGGGCATATACAATGGAAATCTTTTCAATCTTTGGGTAGTGAGGACCACAAGTTTTTAGTTTTAGTTCAATATACTTTCCTTTCTCAACATGTGCTAGAACCAACCAGGGGTGAGAATGTGTTAGACATAGTTTTATCCTCACAGAATGAATTAGTTGACAATGTCAAGATATATGAGCCACTGGGGAGTAGCGATCACAACCAGATACATTTTACCATCAAAGTAAAATCAGAAAGGAATAGTAAAAAGCAGCATAGGAGAAATTTCCACAAAGGAAGGTATAAGGACATGAGGAAATATTTAGCAAAGATAGACTGGAATAACACACAAAAAATAAGACAGCAACAGAATGCTGGAATATATTAAAGAGTGAAATTAAGTGCATAGTCAATAAATTTGTTCCCTTCAAAAAACAAGGGAAACGGTCCAAAAAGAAACACTTATCGAAAGAAGCCATTAGAAAAATTAAGTATAAACAAATGATGTGGAAGTCATATAGATGTTCTGGAAATGATGAAGACTACACCAGTTATAAAGAAGCACTTAACCAAGCTACAGCTGAAATTAGAAATTCAAAGAGAAGCTATGAACAACAATTAGCTAGTAATATAAAACATGACAGCAAGAGTTTTTATGCGTATGTTCGAAGCAAACAGAAAGTTCAAGATAATGTCGGTCCTCTAGAAGATAGTGCTGGAAATATAATATCAGAGGGATTCTTAATGGCAGAAGATCTGAATGAGTACTTTAGTTCAGTGTTTACCAGAGAAGATATTAGTTCACTGCCAGTACCAGAGGCTAAGTTCAAGGGGGCAGATTCAGACTATTTAGGACAATTATTTGTAACCCCGGAAATGGTAGCTAAGAAAATAAGGGCTATGAAGGATAATAAATCACCTGGAGTGGATGGGATTCCGCCCAAACTACTATTGGAAATTGTAGAACAAATTAGCGTACCGCTTGCACCAGTTTCCAATTTGTCATTAGAAGAGGGAGTGGTTCCTTTAGAATGGAAAGAGGCAAACATTATACCGTTATTTAAAAAAGGTTCGAGAAACAAGTCAGAGAACTACAGACCAGTGAGTTTAACATCAGTGAGTTGCAAATTATTAGAAAGACTAATTAAAGATCACATGGTGGATTTTGTTATTAAACAAAACTTGATAAACACATCTCAACATGTTTTTTTTAAGCGAGATCATGCTTAACAAATATGTTATGTTTTTTGGAAGACATCACTAAGTGGGTAAATGAGGGATCACCTGTAGATATCGTCTACTTAGATTTTCAAAAAGCTTTCGACAAAGTACCACATCAAAGATTACTGCTGAAATTAAAGGCCCATGGCATAGGAAATGGTATAATAAACTGGATAGAACAATGGCAGATTGACATAAGACAACGTGTAGTAGTTGATGGGGAGGCTTCAAACTGGAAATTGGTATTGAGTGGGGTACCACAGGGATCAGTATTAGGACCTATATTATTCTTAATATATATCAACGATTTGGATGATGAAATAACAAGCAAGGTGTTGAAATTTGCGGATGATACAAAAGTGTTTAGAAGGATTAAAAGTGATGGAGATAGACAGCATTTACAAGATGATCTTGACAGGTTGATCAAATGGTCTGAAAAGTGGCAAATGCTGTTCAATTTTGGGAAATGTAAATGCCTCCACACAGGACAAGGGAAGAGGTACAATATACAATGGGGGGCACTGTACTAAGTACTACTGTAAAAGAAAAGGACTTAGAGTTAACCATTAGTACTGATATGAAGGTTTCAGAGCAGTGCGGAATTCCAGCTTCAAAGGGAAATCAAATCCTTGGATTAATTAGGCGAAACATAACGTATAAGGAAAAAGAGCTAATAATACCGCTGTACAAAACAATAGTTAGGCCTCATTTAGAATATTGTATTCAAGCATGGAGGCCATATCGCAGGAAGGACATAGATATGCTAGAAAGAGTGCAGAGGAGAGCAACTAAAATGATACCGAAACTGAGGGTTCTTAGTTACGAAATACGCCTAAAAAATGCGGTTTAACAACACTAGAGACCAGGAGATTGAGAGGAGATCAGATAGAAGTGTTTAAAATATTGAATGGTTATGAAAATATTGATAGAAATATTTTTTTTCAGTTAAGAAAGATAGAAGGACTAGAGGAGATGAAGTTACATTAGCAAAGGAGCAGAGTAGATTAGATATAAGAAAGTTTTAATTTTCACAAAGGACTGTAAATGAATGGAACAGATTACCTGCTGATTGTGTGGGTGCTAGTAGCGTGAATATGTTTAAAAATAAAATCGACACATACCTCAGACGGGCGGGATACACATAAATAAAAGGGTCGGACTCTCGATAAGCCAAAAGGCTTCCTTGTCCACCTGCCACCTAGAGTTAATTCTCTGGGTGGCAATCTTGTTAAATCTTGTTAAATAACTCTAATACAATGGAAACACAATGTGTCTTATAGAACCATTTATAGAGTTGACATTACAGCTTTAATCGCTGATATCCTTAAATCTGACCTATCATAGACCCAAAAGAACACCTTTCTGACTTATATAAACAGTACTGTCAAGTATTCAAGGGATTACTTGACAAACATTTACCTATGAAATCCAAATTTGGGTCACAAAAGCCACCGGCTCCATGAATGACTTCCGAAATGTTACTGTCTAAAAGGGGCCGTCGTTAAATAAAGCGTGTATGCCGCAAATCAAGCTCACCTCTGGACAGGTCGCATTATTCTAAACAATGTCACCTCTATAACATAAATATGGTCAAAGCGAAGTCAGCTTACTACACAAATATGGTCACAAATAAGCCCAATAGTCCACGTCAGTTATGGAACCGCATCAGAGTGAATGCACTACTTATCCAAACAAAATCTGCCTACTATTCCAGCATAATCCGTAACACAGGCAAGAACCAGCAACGACTGTTCCGAATTGTAAACTGTCTACTGCATCACAAAATGGGAACTGTACTCCCTACCCATACGTCAGAAGCTGAAATGGCGAGTGTATTTTCAGACTATTTTTCTGAAAAGATCAGCATCATTTGTCGTGAGTTGTCTACCAGCTCTGACAGAGCAAATGGTGACAAAAATGTGGATACCAACAACATCTGCTGCACATCAGAGCTGTCTTCCTTCTCCCTACCAACGCCAGGCGAAATCAAGAAGATCATCATGGATGCACCGCCTAAATCGTGCGACCTAGACCCTGCTCCTACCTGGCTAGTGAGAGAATCGATCGATGAACTTCTGCCCATTTTGTCGCACATAGTTGTAGCATCTCTGCAGTCGTCTGTTGTTCCAGATCAATACAAGACTGGCTGCATCTCGCCATTAATCAAGAAGGCTGGACTAAATACAGAATATTTGCAGAACTACCGACCTGTATCGAATCTGGCATTTCTCTCTAAAGTAATCGAGCGCGTTGTAGCAAAACAGCTGAACGTCCACATGCAAAAGAACAACTTGCACGACCAATTTCAATCGGCATATCGCCATGATCACTCAACTGAAACGGCTCTGCTTAAAGTACACAATGACATTCTGTCTGCAGTAGACCGTGGCTGTGGTGTTGTGTTGGTTATGCTTGACTTGACCGCCGCTTTCGACACCATTGACCACGACATTCTATTGAGCAGACTCACTCACAGATTCGGTGTCACTGGCGCTGCGCTTGAGTGGTTCAGATCTTACTTGTCCAGTCGGCATCAAGTCGTTCGTATTGGAAGTGTCAAATCCTCCCCAACTGCTGTGCCGTTTGGCGTGCCGCAAGGCTCTGTGCTTGGGCCGTTGCTTTTTACGGCATATATCTCACCGCTCGGCGACATCTTCAAGAAATTCAGGGTGGACTATCATTTTTATGCAGACGACACGCAACTTTACGTCTCGTTTTGTCCTGGCGGAGATGACCAAGTGAATTCAATAGACAATCTGTGTAATTGCCTTGAGCATATAGGGAAATGGTTGCGGTCCAATTCACTGAAGCTAAACGACCAGAAGACGGATGTTGTGGTATTCGGCACCAAGCACAAGTTGCCACTGATGAAGGATATCCGCATAATCATTGGTGATGCAACTCTGAGCGCATCATCTAATGTTCGTAACCTTGGCGTCATATTCGACTCATCCCTTGGCATGGCGAACCATGTCTGTGCCATCTGCCGAACAGCCTACATGCACCTACACAACATTAGCCGTATCAGACGTTACCTTAGATGCGACGAAATCATTAGTCCACGCCTTCGTCATGTCCAGACTGGATTATGGGAATGCGCTGTTTGCTGGACTACCACTTGAACATTTGAATAAACTCCAACGCGTTCAAAACATGGCAGCAAGAATCATTACTTTTACACCTCGCAGAGATCACATTACCCCAATCCTGAAAGAACTGCACTGGCTACCTGTGAAATGTCGAATCGAATTCAAGATTCTTATGCATGTGTATCGATGTCTGGACGGCACCGGACCATTGTACCCGGAGAACATGCTGAAGACACAGTGCTCTGCAGGGCGCACACGTTCGTCCCAACAATATCTGCTACACGTGCCGCGAACGAAGCTTGTTAGTTTTGGTGATCGTGCATTCGAAGTGATAGGACCTCGATTATGGAATCTGCTGCCGTTTCACATAAAATGTAGTGGAAACCTAACACTGTTCAAACGGACTCTGAAAACACACATGTTCAAAGCGGAATACTGTTGACATTTTACTTTCTTTGACATTTTACTCCTAAACTTATGTTTTACTTATCTACCCACGATTGCATATATATAAATATTATATATATTATTTATTCTATATATACATAAAGTATCTTATATATCTTAATAATGTTTAAATAACAGCTTTATATATACATATTTTTATTTATCTATTTTTAGTAATTAAATAAAATTGTTCTGTTTTTATAATTATTATATCAAATTTGTATTTTATATGTACTGTGCACATACTTTTGCTAAATTTTAATGTTTTATGATATTAGCTTCTTGTACAGCGCTCTGAGCATTTTATTGGAAATTGCGCTCTATAAAAAATAAATATTATTATTATTATTATCAATGACATTCAACACAGACGACCTGCTTCATCGCTACCTAATCATGTATTAATCAAGTCTCTAGTTCTCTAGTAATTTCAAGGGTAAAATCAGTTTTATTCGCTCGGCTTTCCCATATCACACTTTAAGTACTGTAAATGTGGACTCTTCCCCCCTTAAATATTCTCTACTTGTATCGTTTGAATCTGCTACAGTTAAAGAAGTGAGGAAATAATTATGTCCTCCCCAAAGAAGTCTTGTTCTCTCGATCCATTTCCGACTATACTGCTAAAAGCATTTCTCGATACATTATTCACACCTATAACAAATGTCATCAATGCATCACTGTGTTCTGGCTTCTTTCCCGATGACTTCAAATGCGGCCATGTCAGTCCAGATCTTATCAAATCATCCCTGCCTAAACCAGACCAAAACAGTTATATACCTATTTCTAACCTTTGCTTTATTTCTAAAAAATACTAGAAAAGGTTGTAGCTAGCCGTATAAGGTCTCACATTAGCACAAATGTCTTAACTAATGTGCTATTATCAGCATATAAACAATTTCATTCAACAGAAACGGCTCTTTTAAAAGTACATAATGATAATAATTTAAACATTGATAATGGTAAAGTAACTGCCCTAACCTTACTTGATCTATCTGCTGCCTTTGATTACATCGATCATAACATTCTAATTAAACGTTTATCAAAGTGGTACGGCATATTTGGCATAGCTTTGAGCTGGCATTCTTCATACCTAACTGATATATACCAAACCATTAAGATTGGAAACTCCTTTTGGACTGCATTGCCAACTTTAGGTGGTGTTCCCCAGGGTTCTGTTTTTGGGCCTTTGCTTTTCACTCTCTATTCAACACCACTAAGCTCTGTTATTAACAGTCATAATCTAAACTAACATCTTTATGCAGATGATACCCAGATTTGCATTTCTTTCGCTCCGCCTAATACTAATTGCTCCTTAGAAATTGTCTTAATGACATGTTCGTATGGATGACTGAGAGTAGATTAAACTTAAATGTTGACAAAAGAGAATTTCTTATAATTGGTACACAGAGGCAGCGTGACAAAGGTAAAGCTTTTTTCCCCATCTATGCTTAGCCAGTATGTTACGCCTGCACATTCAGCACGAAACCTCGGAGTAATCTTTGATGATAATTTAAATTTTAGACGGCGTATTTCTCAAACTTGTCGCTGCTGTTATTATCATATTCGTGATTTACGCCTTTATTTGCCTCTTTCTGTTGCAACAACTGTCGCAACTGCACTCGTTAATAGTGGCCTTGACTCTTATAATTCCCTTTTTCACAATATTGCCCTTAAGGATATCACTAGATTACAACGTGTACAGAATTGCTTAGCTAGGGTTGTGACTCGGTCTCGCGGTTTTCGCACTCAGTGCCTCTTCTGAAGTCCTTGGATTGGCTTCCCGTACGATATCGTCTTATGTTTAAGATCTGTACCATTACCTATTAGGCACTTTCATGTAAGCAACCATCATGCTTATATGCATTGCTTACTCCTGTAAAAAGTCAATCCAGCTTCGATCATCTAATTCTGATTTACTTTTTGTTCCTAGAGTCAATACTAATATTGGAAGTAGGGTATTTTATGTTGCTGCACCAACCCTCTGGAATATGCTCCCTCTTAATGTTAGATCAGTTGAAAATATTATACAATGTCGCCGTCATTTTAAAACATACCTTTATAACCTTGCGTATCCACCTTAGCTCCCTGGCATATGTATCCATTTGTTGACGACTTTAATATAGCTTATTGATTCTTATATTGAATAACCCTTTTGCCTCTGAGCTTGGTTTCCGAGGATTTAGGATTTATCGTTCAGATTGTATACGCAACATTCAAATAGTAAACGCCAGCTATTAGCGATAGCAGGCGGCATTCAGTGAAAGTTTCTGGAATTGCTTTGGAATTCCATCTGGTTCACTCAATGAAGAAAGGCGAAGACACCAAGTGGGGCGACGTTCAGTTGATTCAGCAAAAATCGTACATGTATGTTGGCAATATACCAGAGGTAGTTTAGCACAACTACCAATGTTGATATAAGTGGATGGCCCAGGTTAATGGAACAGACAAGGTCTATATTTAACAACGCTGTCGCTTCGCATGCAAACGAGCAATGACCCAGCAACCGTTAACATGATCTTTCGCATTTACGATTCAAGCAGCGAACCAATAGCTATGACAAACCGATCTCTTCACACAGAGAACTGCCGTCCTGTGTTATTAATATCTCCCACCACAGCGACCAACCAAGGTTCATATTACTGTCAACACCCGACTACTGTGTAACAACCGATCTTCTCGTTTCTGCCTTTTCAGACAAAGTACAGTCGGTATCACAGTTCATATGATATCTGCCATAACCAGTGGGCAGCCGGTGCCATCTTTTTGTCATTCTGGATCGCGCATTTGACGGATCTTACGTCACTGTTTGCCTACGTCACAATCATCATTATGCGCGCGATCTTCTTCAAGCGTTGTCTGCTAAAATGTTTACATAATGTGACTACATTGTAATGGCAACAAGACGTTTGCTAAATCAATCTTTCCTGCTGCATGCATGCAGTTCTCGCTTAAGCAATTTTATCCAATGTTTCTGTCACAAAGAAAACATTTCGAGCCAGAATGTCAACAAAACATATACAGAAATACCCGTCAGTTGCACTTGATCGGCATCCATTTTGATGGCTAGACAGACTTCGTTGCTAGGCAATAGGTCACGTCTGACACTGACGGGGAGGTTAATTATCTATCTCGGCGAAATAAACTCTTCGAGATTAACGCAACCTGTTTCGAATATTTTGCAGTGTTTTATGTGCCGAATACGTTCTTTGTTCCAGAGGAAATTGGTAATTTGGGTTTTGGGCATACTCTTGAAATGAGCCAATGAGGTATTTAATAAGCTCGCGCTTCCGTTATGATCCAACTAAGTACTAATTTGTAAATACAAAAACCGTTTCACTAAACAATTCGAATGTTTTGGAAAAACTTTGAGAACTTACCTGTATTTTATATACGTATTACCACAGGCAGTTGGTTATATATCGGTGTAGTCCAAAAATTAAAGTAATGTGGCCAAGCAAAATAAAACAAACAGTCTGTTCAACTGCTACGGTAAAACTTCGAACGTTGGAATCGTAAAATAAATATACATCCCAAATTATTCCCCAAAACACAACCAATACCCACTCGATTTTACACCATCCACCACGCTGCCCGGATCTGAAATCGACGAAAGCGTCAACATGCATTAATATGTGTTCCACTCTATAGGTGACGCCACTATATTGGTGTTTACCCGCGATACATGGAGACTACCAACATGCCACTACATGTGCAGTGCATTATGTGGTTTTTGGACTTTGCGAACCTCTACGGCTGCCCGTAACTGCGTCGACTGATGACAACCTTCAGTTTTATTGGAAATGTTGAATTTCACTCGGATGCATATCTGGTGTGCTCTGGTTCTGCGGCAGCTTCGAAAGAAGACCGCAGACTAATCATACGAAAATTGATAAATTCGTTGCGTTGTCGAGGTGGAAAGTGAGAGTTGAATCTTCACTGGTGATATTACATGCGACATGGCCTGATTAATCCTGAAACACTGGTCCGCGGCTACATTACTCGAATTTTTGCAGTGGCTCAAGTGTAGCCTACAAGACTGCGTACCTTCAGACTGCTAAACAGTCATTAGTCTTGGATGAATGCGACATAGGCAAGGCGCGTTTGGGTGTCGGTTCATATCTCTGTTATTAGTTTCAGTTCCGGGCACAAACGAGCAGTTCCAGCGGAGATTGACTCGGAGCTATTGCACAAAAATCACGGTTAAACGTGGCATGGCTCATACGTAGATATCATTGTCTTTATGTTTTGTCATGTCTGACGTTTGAACATATATGTATCCAGTTTGTTTTATACTAACCACTATACTAGTTCCGTCAACCCTAACTGCCAATACGTTTCATTCCGGCCATCAAACTTGTCGATGCTGTTATTATTATCGTTTTCGTGAATTACTCCGTATTTGTCGGTAATAGCCTCTTTTTGAAACAAAACTCATTGCAAATGCATATGTTACTAGCATTCTTGACTATTGTAATTCCCGACTGTTCAAAGCGCTTTACACTTTACTCCTTGGCACACCTGTTCAATCGAACACCATGTCGAATTCTCTGAGACGTAGTCAGCGTCGCTGCAATAAAGCGCGAAGATTAGTCGTACACAAATATCTACCACCGTCTATAGCCAGGTACTCATTCGTACAGCTGAGTAAACTGAGGCAACATCCAACGAACGAACTTGCTCAAGGCCCGACATGGCAGCATAGGATTCGAACCCGGGTCCTCTCGAATAAGAGTCCAATGCTCTATCCACTGCGCCACGGCGCTCCACACTGTGTGTATTATGTGTAACACATTACATCTTTATGTTAACGTTGCATTTATATAAATAATGTTACACTAGCATGCATGCCGCAATTAGCACAAAATGTTAAGAAACCCGGTAGTTGTGATGATATATTATGAAACAAAATAGGCCCAACAAATACGTTGCAAATAAAAAATATTATATATTACATGTTAACTATAATTAAAATTTAACTATTGGAATAGCTTATTATTATGTCATTATTACTTTTTAATGTGTACATGCCATGTGATACCAGATCTAATGATGATCTGTACTGGAATATTTTGATTGAAATTATGATTACATGTAATATAATGAACTGTTCCAATTTCATTATTGGAGGTGATATGAACACGTCTTTCAATCGTTTGTCTTCTAACTTTACGAAACATTTAAATTACATATGTGAACGTGAAATAATCAAGCCATGTATTGCTTTTGAAGGACATAATGTTTGTTATACATTTACTAGTCATGTGGACAATGGTACTCATGTCATTGATCATTTTCTGTTAAACAATGGACTCTTTGACCATATGTTAGAATATTATACTGTGCACGATGGTGCAGATTTATCATTTAATTCGCCGCTCGTTCTTACCTTGAGTTAAGATGTTAATTATTGTTCACCTTCTTCTAGAAGGTACATAATCTAGACCTAAATGGCAAGAAGCGTCAGACTGTAACTTAAATCAGTACAGCAAGGTTTTAGAAAGAATGATTGACGAAGTATCTATACCATGGCATTCTCTAGAATGCCGCGGTAAACATTGTCCTAGCAGGTTAACGCATTGTCATGATATTAAGATATTTTATGATTCAATAATGGATTGTTGTATAAGAGCTTGTCAAAACTCCATTCCACATACTTTAAAACAGGGAAATTCGAAGGTAATAGCGGGTTGGAATGAGCCCGTTAAACCATACAGAGAAGCGTCAATGTTTTGGCATAATGCATGGAAAGATTGTGGCTCTCCTCGCAATGCTGTTATTGCTGACGTCATGCGTAGATCACGCTCTCAATATCACAGAGCAGTTCGTTTTGTTAAACGTATTAAAAATAGTGTTAAAAAGAAAGTTTGGCGACAGCTTTACTTGGAAATAAAAATAGGGCCTTCTGGAAAGAATTAGGTAAAGTTACAAAGAACAATAATATGCTACCCAACATGGTTGATGAAGTGACAGGAGACGAAAATATATCTAAACACTTTGCTACTAAGTATGAGGACTTATATAATTCAGTAGCCTATAATGAAGGGGATATGACGTCATTGCTACAAAACAAACATAGAAAATAGATGCACATTGTAACGACGGTGAAAATACTATTACAGCGGATGATGTTTTGAATGGTATTAATCATGTTAAGACTAATAAATGTGATGGATATGGCGTTATATAGACCGACAACTTTATTCATGCACCTAACAAATTACATGTTTTTCTTTCTTTGCTATTCACAGCAATGGTATATCACGGGTATACCCCGGATGGTTTTAATATATCAACAATTCAACCTTTGGTAAAAAAAACAAGAGGAAATCAGCAAATAATTCTGATAACTACCGAGCCATTGCTCTTAGTAGCCCTCTGTCGAAAATATTTGATTGGGTTATAATGATAAAAAGTTATGATGCTCTTAAAACAAGTGATTTACAGTTTGGTTTCAAACCTCAAAGCTCTACAGCTAAATGCACATTTGCGTTAATGGAGACTGTGAACTATTACCAGCAGAATAAATCGGATGTTTACGTATTATTACTAGATGCTACTAAAGCATTATGTGAAACCTTTTAACTTATTGATGGAAAGAGGAATGAATTCCCTTTTAATCAGATGTTTACTTTATATGTACACTAATCAACATTTAAATGTATCATGGAACGATTCCATGTCATTGCATTTATCCACTATCAATGGTGTGAAGCAGGGTGGGGTGTTATCCCCCATTTTATTTTCTATCTACATTGATGAAATGTTATCAAGACTCTGCATGTCTGGTTTTGGCTGTATGATTGGTCATAAGTATTAAGGTGCTGTTGGATATGCTAATGATATATCTTTGGTAGCTCCATCGATATATGCATTGAACAAAATGTGTGATATATGTCTAACATTTGCATATGAATATGATTTACAATTCAACCCAGCAAAATGTCAACTTTGTGAAACATAGTAAAAAAGGGTTGCATTTAGGCCACATTATTGGTCCTGACACTCACCAGGCTGTGGTAAAAGATATGTGTCATGATTTTATATGGCGTGTCAATGCATTATCTGCTAATTTTGGGTTTTGTAATATAAACATAAAACGTCAATTATATATATATCGTACTGTATATCTTTCTATGGTGTATGTCTGTGGAACTTACAAAACAAACATCTTGATATGTTTTATACTACGTGGCGCAAAGGTATCAGAAAACTGTTTAATCTACCAGTTTGCACGCATTGTAATATGGTGTCACTTTTAGCAAACTGTTTACCGATTCAAATTCAAATTATGAATCGAATGGTACGATTTATGCAGAGTTGCTTGAAATGCAGTAACTCCAGTTTGAAAATGCTCTCTCATCTAGCCCTTCAAGGTAGTGGGTCATACATGTCTAACAGTTTTAACTATATCATGTCCAAATTCTAACTTGATGCCATGACATTCTTTAGAATGAAGTCTAATCAGTTTGATTGTTTGATTGTTTGATTCAAGACCACTACCAGGAGGGGCTGGATGATGAACTAGTATGCAGAGTCTCATTTGCCAAAGATGTATTACATAATATAGATAATGCGGGTAGCTCTTCTTTTTTAGCCATTGACGAACTGCGCTCATTGCTTTCTGTTTTATGTACACAGTAACTTATATACATTGATTTAGTCGAATTGTACAGTTTTTTTAGTACGAATAAAATGTATTATTATTATTAAGATTTGAATATATATTATATTTTAAACAATTATTTGCCCATAGAAGCGAAACAAACAAAGGGAATGTCACGGACATTATACTGTTCCAGGTGGGAATCCATCTTGCTCGTGGTATGATCTAGATTGTCTATTTATTAAAAACTGCTTCCGGTTGGCATATCATATATTTGTCTATAATATGAACGCTTTAAAGACATGTTATCATAGTTTTGTATAATCTATTGTTGTTCTTAGGGGGCCGCGCTGCCCCAAGCTTCCCTATTCATCTTTCCGTTGACAACATTTGAGCTTGGTTTCCACGGATTAAGGCGCAAAAAATGTTCCCTTATTATTAGTATTAGTATTATTATTATTATTATTAGTAGTAGTAGTAGTAGTAGTAGTAATAATAGTAGTAGTAGTAATGGTAGTAGTAATAGTAGTAGTAGTATTACTTGTAGTAGTAATAGCAGTAGTAGTAGTGGTAGTAGTAGTAATAGTAGTAATAGTAGTAGTAGTAGTAGTAATAGTAGTAGTAGTATTACTTGTAGTAGTAATAGCAGTAGTAGTAGTGGTAGTAGTAATAGTAGTAATAGTAGTAGTAGTAGTAGTAGTAGTAGTAGTAATAATAGTAGTAGTAGTGGTAGTAGTAGTAGTAGTAATAGTAGTAGTAATAGTAGTAGTAGTAGTAGTAGTAGTAATAGTAGTAATAGTAGTAGTAGTGGTAGTAGTAGTAGTAGTAGTAGTAGTAGTAGTAGTAGTAGTAATAGTAGTAGTAGTGGTAGTAGTAGTAGTAGTAGTAGTAGTAGTAGTAGTAGTAGTAGTAGTAGTAGTAGTAGTAGTAGTAGTACTAGTAGTAGTAATAGTAGTAGTAGTGGTAGTAGTAGTAGTAGTAGTAGTAGTAGTAGTAGTAGTAGTAGTACTAGTAGTAGTAATAGTAGTAGTAGTGGTAGTAGTAGTAGTAGTAGTAGTAGTAGTAGTAGTAGTAGTAGTAGTAGAAATAGTAGTAGTAGTAGTAGTAGTAGTATTAGCATTACTAAGCTCTGTTATTTGGGAACATTTGTATGTTCTTTACCAGTGTTCTATAATGTCTAGCATCATCTCCTTCGCCAGTCAGTCGGTTCTACCTACGCAATACCGTGCACTGTTTCGTAATGCTGTTCCATTGGGAATCCGCCGTCCATCAGCATCCCGAGCGAGCTTTTGTCGTGTGACGACCTGACGTCATTGACGCTGTCGTGAGTTATTTGAACAGCCATTGAGACAACGGGGACCTCTTTAAGTCAATTCCGTGACATGTCAATTGACTTCTCTGACGTCGCATAGAATATGTCACACGCGACCGTTCATGTATGCGATGCCCTTTGAAGACATAACGCAGACAGAACTAGGAAGCAAGCCGATAATGACAACAGTAAACACATCAAATCTAAAACGAGGCAGTGGTCACAATAAGTTGGCACTTTAAGGAATACATATGTCACAACTGACATTAGCATGCCAATCGACTAGGTTACCTCTCACTGGAAATTTATTTATTATTTATTTATTTATTTATTTTTAAGATGTTTGAAACCAATCGTAAATACAATTAAGCTGACGTGAACTACAATTCTTAGCGTTGTCGTATGCTCCATTTTGTAAGCGAGACCCCGTTATCATAACGTAACCAAGTAGCTCCCTCCATCAGATTATGGTGATGACAGTAGACCTATGTGTACTGCTACGATGCACAATGTAATTGTGGTAAACTATACACACTGAACCACTCAACTCTAACTGAAACCATGATACTGTTTTATCCAGCAGATTGTCTCAATAAATAATTAACGATCGGCTCAGACGTTATATAACAAAGAATAAATATAATACATGTATATCCAAGCTTCTATATTTGACAATTCAGGCCAACCGTGCATTGTTTTACTTATGCACGCCCCATGTGAGGATGAATCTATAACACCTCTTTCCAGCATTCACTATTAACCTATCTCACAAGCCTGCTCAACATCCTATGAACGTTCAACGTGTTTATCCTACCGTTTGTGAGAATTGAGAAGGCAGGTGTATGAAATACAAAAAGTAATGTTTTCGAATCAATACAGATTTCTTAGAAAAGCTGAACTCGATTAAATGATTACGATCACTGAATGTTTTAAAGCTAGGTTTGCAATTATCCGCCGAATGCTTCATTTGATCAGAGGCTAGTCGTTATCCATCGCACGGGTCCGTTAGTAAGACACGCAGAAGATATGCTTTAAAGTCTTCGAGCGCTCGCAGATGGCAATTACCGTGCGAAAGCTACAGTTGGTTAGAGCATTTCTCTTTCAATGAATGTATCAAATGAATCGAAACGTTTAAAGGCAACGCTCGACATATTGCATGCATTACAGGACGCTTCAGAGAAAATTACTTGCATGGTTTTATTTGATAACTGATAAGACGGATGGTGAATGTAATGACATATTTCTGATTCTTAATTCATCCCTATGTCATCGTACATAACAGTGTGTCGTTCTTCTTACACAGTGTAGGTTCTATGTTGTATTACACTATTGATCGTGGTATATGGCTGGTGCGTTGTGGACCACGTCGCCAACTGACACGTAATTTATATATTATATATATATATATATATATATATATATGTATATATATACATATATATATATATATATGTATATATATATACATATATATATATCACTTGACATATTGTTTGGCAACAGAGTCAGTCAAGCTTACAAAATGGCTGAATCGTATATGTTTATGCAAAGCTGGCCCAGATGTTGTTCTTTGTGACAGATGCCGCCTAGGGCAAAGCTGGTTAAACGAAAACTGTGTGCGGAAAAGATTAACCTAGTAGATATTAATCTATGCCAGCCTTTCAAAGCAATGCACACACCTAAAAAGATTTGGCAAAGATTGACGTAGGTCACGCGCATAATTTTGATTGTGACGTCAGAAACTGGATCCGACAATTGGATGGCTGTCGTTTATATTGAAATAACTATATAGTATTGTCACGTACTGTATCTAGTCTGTACATTCGTGTATTCGTCTTTCTGTTGCAGTCGTACATAAACTGCGCTCTTGGCGTGCACAAGATCGGACCAGTCCTCGTAGGCTTCGGAAGCGTCAACGCCGTCAGTGCCGTGTGCATAGGTCACGTGGTGAAGCACGTCAAACGATATCCCATAATGTTGAGCGGCGCCATCTTTAACACGGGCCTCTTTATGGTGTTGCTATGGTGGCGGCCTTGTCGACAAGACGTTGCCATGTTCTACGTCATCGCTGCATGTCTCGGACTGTGCGACGCCATTTGGCAAACGCAGACAAACAGTACGTATTAAATTTGTACTTTCCACTCATAAAACAGTTTATTTACTAATTAAAGTCATGGATCGAATCTTACATCCTAAATACCTACACATAAAATATAAATAATATTGATGTATTCCATGTACTCGAAGATGCCGGATCGACAAATTGGATTAAGCGAAATATTTATAAGGAAAAAGGGCAAAAAAAATGTAAAACTTACGATTACTTGCCCTTTTGTTAGATAATGCAATTTCAGAACGTTTTCTTAAATTAAATACGTTGTCATGGATGGTCCAATTATGGCACGTAATTATGCTTGTTCATGGATGGTTCTGTTCCCGAATGTGTCTGCTCTTCAAATATGTAATTGAATCTTCTGGCTCTCTCTTCGCACAATCACCGCGGATGACGGAGACTGGTGTGGCTGGGAGAGATGATGTGGGAAGCCACACGCCATATTCAATTGCCGATCACATCACAGCGAGACACAGCGAAACGGCTGTAGGACATGCAGATGTGTCCTTTCGCGAATGACCTGTAAATGTCATATTTGTAATTATAAGTAACGGATTTGTCGGTGCAGTGCCGTGATTTCATCAGATGGTAGGTTTTAATGTTAAAGCGATTTTGTCTTTTCCGCTGCCCGAGATCACTTCTCTTGAGTCAAGTTGTTAGTAGTAAGCTGGGATTCACTGGAGCTTTTCCCCCGACCAGAGCAGAGCAGACAAAACCAGACTACACCAGAAACACTCCGATTGACGAACGACACAGACTGCAACACCGATTGCGCTATACTGGGGAAGCCGACGTGACGTCATAATCAGGAAAACTTGAAAACATTCGAATACGTCAGAGCGACACAGACTACCCCCAGACTACAATAGACTTAGCGGAAAGTTTTAAAGTTTACGTGATTATGACGTCACGCCGGCTTCCCGAAGTCGGTGACGCTCGGTGTATTGGATTCATTGCAGTTGGAGTGAATCTGGTTTCGCCTGGTCTAGCCTGGTCTGGTCTTGTCTGGTCTAGCCTGGTCTGGTCGGGTGAAAAATGCCAGTGTATCCTGACCTTTAGACTATGCTGGAATAGTCTTGTTCCATAGAATGATCTTTGCTACCACTGGTAATTTGCCAACACAAAGTTTGTGCGAACGTTTGTGTGGACGTTTGCTGAATAAATAATACTGTATCTTGTCGCACTTGCTGACTTCGCTGATTTTAATTGTGGGAACACGGAAATTGTGTTCTTCCACCCTGTTCCCTGTACAGGGGTGAGGTCAGGTGTGATATTGTTGAACCATTCGTCCTGTTCTTCTTCCTTGTTCCCTGTGCAGAGGTGAGGTCAGGTGTAGTATTGTTGAACCACCCGTCCTGTTCTTCCTCCTTGTTCCCTATACAGGGGTGAGGTCAGGTGTAGTATTGTTGGCCCACTCGTCCTGTTCTTTCTCCTTGTTCCCTGTACAGAGGTGAGGTCAGGTGTAGTATTGTTGAACCACTCGTCCTGTTCTTCTTCCTTGTTCCCTGTACATGGGTGAGGTCAGGTGTAGTATTGTTGGCCCACTCGTCCTGTTCTTTCTCCTTGTTCCCTGTACATGGATGAGGTCAGGTGTAGTATTGTTGAACCACTTGTCCTGTTCTTCCTCCTTGTTCCCTGTACAGGGTGAGGTCAGGTGTAGTATTGTTGAACCGCTCGTCCTGTTCTTCCTCCTTGTTCTCTGTACATGGATGAGGTCAGGTCTAGTATTGTTGAACCACTCGTCCTGTTCTTCCTCTTTGTTCCCTGTACATGGGTAAGGTCAGGTGTAGTATTGTTGAACCACTCGTCCTGTTCTTCCTCCTTGTTCCCTGTACAGGGGTGAGGTCAGGTGTAGTATTGTTGAACCACTCGTCCTGTTCTTCCTCTATGTTCCCTGAACATGGGTGAGGTCAGGTGTAGTATTGTTGAATCACTCGTCCTGTTCTTCCTCCTTGTTCCTTGTACAGGGGTGAGGTCAGGTGTACTATTGTTGAACCACTAGTCCAGTTCTTCCCCCTTGTTCCCTGTACAGGGGTGAGGTCAGGTGTAGTGTTGTTTAACCACTCGTCCTGTTCTTCCTCCTTGTTCCCTGTACAGAGGTGACGTCAGGTGTAGTAATGTTGAACCACCCGTCCTGTTCTTCCTCCTTGTTCCTTGTACAGGGGTGAGGTCAGGTGTAGTATTGTGGAACCACTCGTCCTGTTCTTCCTCCTTGTTCCCTGTACAGGGGTGAGGTCAGGTGTTGTATTGTTGAACCACTTGTCCTGTTCTTCTTCCTTGTTTCCTGTACAGGGGTGGGGTCAGGTGTAGTATTGTTGAGCCACTCTTCCTGTTCTTTCTAACTGTAGCTTCCTGTCAGCAGCCTTGTGATTCTTCCATCCCAACCTCTTTCCTCAGGTCGGTCATCCTCCTTCTGTCCACCCTCCTTGTTCTTGTGATTGTTCCATCCCAACCTCTTTCCTCAGGTCGGTCATCCTTCTTCTGTCCACCCACCTTGTTCTTGTGATTCTTCGTTCCGAGTTGTTCTCACAAAATTGCACTAAATGTTGTTGTTCTGACTGCGCCACTGTCTCCAGAGAAGGCATGTCTGTGTAAAACATGTTACAGGCCATATCAAAGAGTATTTCCGGAGTAACTTGCGGTAAGGTCGTCAGCCTGCTTGCCTCAGCAAAACCGAGTATTTTCTGTTTGAATACTGTGTATAGTGTGGACATTTTGTGGGCAAAACATTCAAATTACAAACGGAAAACATTTAAATGGAATTGTAAATATTTAAGTGGAACTCGTCTACGAAACCAGGTAGTATGGGCGAGGAGAGAGGCTGTGATTGGTTGTTCGACCAACGTAATGATTCGTCGTTCCTCAGTCAACAAAGCGTTGATAGTTGTGTTTTCATTTTCTCGACATAGCTTCGGTTCCTCTGTTGTCGGCAACGAAGATGGCAGTTAAACATGACGGTTAGGCTAAGCCCGATTATGCGGAGAAAGAGAGCCTGATAATCATGTTTACATTGATTAACATATCGGAGAATAACTAATAGGTTATTTGCATTGGATTCCTCTAACGTGGTTTTACTTTGCCGGAATGCCCAGCAGGTGACGAATCGACGTGCCCTTCACATCAAAGCAATTACACACGCGTTTCCCTTAGGATGGGTTTAGACGACGGGTTTAAGCGGTATTGCAGAGTAGATCCACACATCCAGACTTAAGTATGTTCCCGTGGGAATGTGGTCGCGTTGAAAAACATAGATTGCTCGACTATGTCCGTCAATGCCGAGTGGCAAGGCTACTGTTGAACTCTGAGTCGCTGGTTTACTACAACACCCGTGATCCGCGATTAACACACCATTATGTTTGAGGTGGGTTACAATGTATATCTCCATTGGTGGCATTAATCACGTTTATCAGTGTCACGCGCAAAGTTATGTTTTTGATTTATCAGGAAATCGGATATGTCAATACTTACTGTTTTGTTAAGCTGCTAGGAAGAATTCGTTACTTTCTGTTTCTTTCTTTACCTTATATCCAACAACAACAAAAGTCCAAAACAACGTGATTCTGTCAACATACACAAGGGATCGTATTGTTATTGACATATCTATGTGCTTCCAAACAACCAGTAGAAAGTTAGCCTTCTGTACAGCATTTATATATATGCATTATCGTAATTTCCCTGTCAAAAAATGTTCTCGCGAATAGACACGTCAGCCGTTTTACATTCCCGAAATGCATCGCGGCTCGACCAGATTACTGTTGATTTGTTCACAACTCCTACTCTTTAGATGGAATAAACGCCGTGGCGAAAAAAACCCAGCTGTATCTGAAATGTTCACACAACAATAACAAACGAATAAAACTAGAATATCTTCGTTTTCTGTTATCATTGGACGATGTACAGGGTAGTATTGTGTATGCTATAATCGGCCGTCTCAGCAGATATTGCAGGGGTTTTTAAATAGTCAACTATACCTACCTGTGGAAACAAACATATTTCAATTATTAGTAACCACGACTGAATCAAATATCCCTTTATCGTGAAAGTGGATACGCGTTTTATTAGTAAGCTAAGTGAATTATAATTTCAAAACGGATATGTAGACTGAGTGCCGAGTTCACGCTCAAATGCAACCGGAAACCGGTCGATTTTCACGAGATTTTGCGTGACTTCAAACCTAGAAAATGCTCAGTGATATCAAGATTATTGTTAGGATATCCTTCCTTCCTGCTATATGTCTCTACCTTAGCGCGTACATTCGCATGAATACTGTCCTACACTTGCATAGGAGATAGCAATTCACAAGCAAGGTGCTATATTTACGCCGACTAGTCCTAATCGCTAATCGAGTTGTCGCGGCCTGAATGCTTCTCCGTCCATCGTTAAGGGCTAATTAGTGATCGCCAGAGGCCGTTCTCGGGTGACACTCTTTTCAACAACTGGTCTGCTTATTTCATTAGCGACTACAATATTTTCGTTACGATCTGCCGTAACAATATCCCGTCCGTAATTGGCGGAGGTGTGATTACTATGATGCATCGCAATAATCTAACAAAGTAAGCCCCTGGGGCCAGAAACAAATCCTCGCTGTCGCCTTTGCGTCGTAGGCGTTTTATCTGAAGGTCTAATGGCATCCGCGTGAGGCATGCGAGTCCCCGTTAGCTTGTCGGTATTTAGACACCAAGGAACGGCACGGACTTCGTGATTCCTCCGTGTTATCAAACAAGTATAATAAATCAACTTTCTGCCTATTACTCATGCTATTGTTATTCGTGTTTCATTTGTCATAATTAACTGTTTCACGACATGGATCGCCAAGCAAGTCCCGTCACTGGAATTTGGCCAAAACTATTAAGAACCGCTGATATACGTGTACAACCAGAGGAAGAATCACTACGTCTGTAGGGTTGAGACCTTGCACTACGGAGACTTGATTCTATCGAGCTGAAGCCTTCATCTAATACGCACTGATCATCGTTATGACGCTCTCGACAATTGCGATAATGATGATGAGCCACATTATGCGATGACACAACACGGACCTGTCATTTTCTCGTGCCGTTCGCATGCTTAATCAAGATAATCACAAGTCCACTTAGCCTGCGCGGGCAAGATGGTTCACTGTAAACTGAGCTCGTCTCACGTTATTTGTTCGAACAGTAGTAAACGGCGGCTCACCCGGATTGCTCACCTAAGATGCCCACGCAAGAAGCCCACACACGATGCCTACACAAGATGCCCACCCAAGATGACCACCCACGTTGCCAGTGCACCAACTGAACATGACTTGTAGCTCTACTCCAGATGCAACAATCTCATCTCGTTTGTTTCGTCCTTGCGAGCCAGAGGAGGCTTGATGGATTCGCCAATGTCGGTTCCCCTGATATACGTGCTGAAACTATTTTCCTCCCTCCTTCAGATTTCGTCGTTTTGGCATTAATTGACTCTCATTTCCTCTCGTCGCTGGTCGAATGGACATTGATTGGTATTTCTTGTAAGTGCTCTTTATAGTCGAACTGGTACGGAAACAATAAGTTCGATAAGGTACAACTGATTCAACGAATTTACTTACATTGCGTGGGACAACGGCTAGAAATAATGTAGTTAACTACGATATATGGCTTGCTGTGAAGGTCTGTTTAATCACGAAAGTGATGTGGGCGAAGTGTCTTGAGTAGAGATTTCGTGTCGAGAGCGACTGGGGCGGACTGTGACGTCGATGTCTCGGGCGAAGTTTCTCGAGTAGAGACTTCGTGTAGAGACCGACCTGAGCGCAACGAAACGTCCCCACTGATGGCGTCAACTCAATCAGACGTCGCTGCCTGATTGATGTCAACTCGATTGTACGCGTCGTTGGCAAGTCGTCTCCGTAACGAAGCCCGGACGACAAGCCGAATACAATTTAGAGATGTTCGTTTGGGTGACGTTGATCGGATTTCGTTCATTAGGATTTGTACGATACTGTTTTTCAAGCAATACGTTCAACGCAGCCGTTCAATCGTCTTGCGCATCAACGTATATCCAAATCTATGATCGCAAATTATTGAATTCCTCGGATTCATACATTGAATTACACTAGAAACATTGCTATTGTTATTATCTTCTTGCGGCATATTAACAATAAACAATATGTCATCATTCGAATATCGATAACTGAATATCGCTGGTATATTTCTACAGCAGAAGTGTTCACTCAAAGCGCTATGAACACTCCTGGTAGATAAACAATCCACGTCGGTTTCAATACGGACCACAATTTACTATGTTTTCGTATTCCATATGCGGGTGCAGTAATTAGTAGAATTCATTTCCCGTGGACTATGGCACGTGACAGGAGTAAATTAGGTTTTAATCAAATGCAACAAAACCAATCTAACGAAAGCCAAAAGTATTATATAAAATAGGGCGTTTGGAAATTAATTACCAGGCGGGTTTCCGGGGCACATGGTTTGAACGATTAGTATGAACAGGGTGAAAGAATTGAGATGCGGTTATGTCTACTGCTATCGATCACAGAGGTGTTCATTAGCAATATGGTCCGTGTACGTATTGCATTTGTTTTATTTTTTCCAACGTATTAAACATAAAAGAAAAACGGTGGGTACACGGACTTCAATTAAGATACGTTTCATGCAGAATGTTACGATCGGATCATTTGGGAAGGTCATCTGTCGTACCCTAAATGATTTCCTTGCTACAAGGAGTGTTTGTTTTCCGGCAATGGAGAACTTTATCAGCCGGCGCACGTATTGACAGAGTCGTTAACTTGTTAGGTCTGCGGCCACGTTTCCTCCCAGCGAAGGCGTTGCTCGTTTCTGTCGCGTTCTGATATGTCCGGAATAGCCCTCCATGTTATTGACGTTCCGCAATTACAGAACGATAGGAGGACTTAGCTATTAAGCAAAGCGCGCCTGGATTAGCTAGTGCGCACTGCACCACTACACGCCGGGAATCATTTGATTGCTACATTGCGGATACATTCTGGTTTGCAATGGCGGCATTAACACTTTACGGTTATGGCTGTACAGATGACAAGGGACTCGGTCTTCAGCAGCAATGTTTCATTAAAAAACCGTGTGTGTGCGTGCATGTGTGTATGTGTGCGCGTGTGTTTGTATGTGTATGCGTGCGTGAGTGTGTGGGTGCGTGAGTACATGCGTGTGCATGTGAGTGTGTTTACGTGTGTGTTGTGGTGTGTGTATGTGTGCGTGTGCGCGTGCGTGTGCGTGCGTGTGTGTGTGTGCGCGCGCGTGTGTGCGTGTGTGTGTTTGACGTATTTGTGTGTCTGTGTTTAACACATTTGAGTATTATTACGTTGATATATTAACGACATTGTAACTTTACGGTTGCACAAATGACAACTGACTCATAGTTTTCAGCCGCCTTTTGGTATATAGAAAGAGTCGTAATCGGTAATATAATATTTAGGTTACCCACAGCTTCGCAGGAAAGGGTAGACTGCTAACGAACATTTGTTGTCTTCTTGCACCACTGTTCGCAGCGCTTCGCGTGCAATTCAGTGCCAGACTACTAACGAACATTTGTTGTCTTTCTTGCAGCACTGTTCGCTGCGCTTCGCATTTCAGTGCAGACTGCTAACGAACATTTGTTGTCTTCTTGCACCACTGTTCGCAGCGCTTCGCGTGCAATTCAATGCAGACTGCTAACGAACATTTGTTGTCTTTCTTGCAGCACTGTTCGCTGCGCTTCGCAATTCAGTGCAGACTGCTAACGAACATTTGTTGTCTTCTTGCACCACTGTTCGCAGCGCTTCGCAGTCCAGTGCAGACTGCTAACGAACAGTTGTTGTTTTTCTTGCAGCACTGTTCGCCGTGTTGTTCGGAGGAACTCTCGAGGAAGCCTTCTCCTGCTACCGCCTCTTGCAGGCCGCCGGCATGTCGGTGGCGTTCGGCTACAGCCACTTCCTGTGCGTCGCCACCAAAGTCTACGTGATGGCTGCTCTGTTGGCGGTGGCGCTGCTGCTCTACACCGTCGTCGAAACGAGGCTGCAACGTCACAAGAAATGCATCGAGGGCGTAGTCGTCTTGTAGACGTGATATCACAGTGTGTTGCACTGTTTTAGTTTGATGTCACTGATATAGCGAATAACGTTTTGTGCACTGAACAATTACCCTAGTGGTAATGTCTTTATACCTGCCAACTCTACCGGAATTTCCGGGAGTCTACTGGATTTTGGGTGTATCACCCGGTCTCCCAGAAAACAGGCATATCTCCCTGATTTTCGCTGAAAATCTCCAACAGCACCCCCTCCCACCCATCTTCGAGACAACGCGACACCACGGGAGACGGGCTGAGACTTGCTGGACCGCTGAATTTCCGGCAAACAATCTCCAACAGCATCCCCTGTCTCTGAGACAACGAACCGGTGAAGTTCCGGCGACAAATCTCAAACAGCAAGAGGTCGAATGAAACAATAAAATCAGTTGAACATTTCTAAAAACACAAACAAAACTTTCCGACGATGTAGCGATCATCATACACATATTGTTGTCGTATCGATACAGTTTTGCATCGAATGGTCATCTTCACAACGGATAATATATCGCACACCATTACCATCGCACATTTTCCAAAACACACAAAAATACAAAACAGCATATATGTGTACAATTTATCTGGTGAATATCTGCATGATGACGTCAAAGGTAAGGGACTGGCTCTGATTATAATGAGAAATGCCCTTTTGTTTACTTCCATGCAATTGACATCTTTCTCCGCCATTAACACAAAACAATTGATGTGAATCTTCAATGCAGCACAACCTGTCTATATACAAAAGCACTGTCGCATTATTATTTGTGAGTGAATTGAAAGGTTTTGTAAAATTGAGTAAAACAAATGTACTAATTATATATTTATGACGTTGCGTTGTATAACGTATGATGAGGTTCGTTGAATTGTAATATTCCTCGTAGCGTTGTACCATCTGATTAGACGATCGAGGATTAAACATTTTACACAGTCAGAACGCCCGCACGATATATATTAGGAATTTTTTAAACGCAGATCCAAATCATTGGGCAATGAACTGAATCATTAAAACCAACTGGTCGTTTTATTTGAGAGAACTACTGTCGCTCCTACCGTGAAATACTGACGTGGGAGCTTAGCAAATATATTAGAAACGAAGAACTTCATTCACAGCACACGGCAAATAATGAACTTATATGTGCATGTGCATTGATGCGTGTGTGTGCTTGCGTGCTTGCGTGCTTGCGTGCTTGCGTGATTGCGTGCTTGTGTGTGGACATGCATATTTCTGGCCGTGCGTGGGGAAGGAAAATGGGTGCATACATACGGCGTATGTATTGTTAAGTAGCAACCCCCAAATCTTATGCACTGGAATGTAACCAATTTTGAACTCATTTATACTGATTCAACCGAAACAACGTGGAATTATATAAATTGTCCAATTCTTTAAACAATACCAAATGTTTTAACATATACCTTTCTATGTATTTTTTGTAATTGGAATGCAAGAGCTCCCTACAGTATAATCCATGACTACATTTTCAAATTGTCATTAACTGCACGCAAATTTATTAGTTTAATCAATATAAACTTCGCAATTGTATTTACCAAACAAGCCCAATATCATCATTCGCCCTGGGCTCGAAGTAAACACGAAAACATCAATGCTAAGATTTCATCATGTGGCTTGTATTATGCGAAAGCGACCGGCGGATTCGTATGGGTGCCATTTGCCTGGAGACGTAAAATGCTACTTCGCCTCTGAAGCGGTGATGAACGACGGAAACATAAATTGCCGCCGTCGATCGCTGTGGCTCATGAGCAAGCGACGGGCCGGTCTAGCGCCAGATAGATCTGCCAGATACGACACCGTGTCGTTCGCCCAACTCGGCCCAACGTCGGCTTTACTGGAGTGCCGTCTGTCACTATCGATTCGCTACAACAAATCCATGTTTCGTTCGCACGCAACGTGCGATATCTACGCCACCGAAGCCGGCGTGGACGTGTCGGTTTATTTTTTACCGGTCGGAATAGTTATCAGTGTAGCACTACTACTGGTCCGTACGGTATCTTTCGTTCGATTCCCCATGCCGCGTCGTGAATCCGGTCCTTATTAATATAATTCACCATTAATAGCTTTTATCTGGTCGTAACGTTCCGAATAATCGGTTTTCGTTATGGGCGACTGCAGGCGCTCCCTGCCGGATTTCCGCATAATTACACGCCGATACAACGGAAACTTAACGAGGTTGTCATGGCGTCATCAAGACACATTAATTGACAAGATTTATTGACGTGATGCATGTG
>CM034539.1:59836758-59889920 GCA_020002185.1 Paraescarpia echinospica | reverse complement strand
TTCTAAATTTATGGGGGACAATATTGTTAAGTCTTAAATCTAAATATATGCATGTATGTATAAAACTTCTTCCAACCACAGACACAGAAAATCCAGTAAAAGACACGCTCGTGCTATTTTATACACTTAATGTATGGAGACGGTGTCACTTTCTGTGCATTCACACCAACAGTATTGTAAACAATGTTAGATTCATTTGCACAGGGCAGCAATGAATTTGATTTGAATATAATATTTAGCAAAGAAACATACAAACCAAACCTAATAACAAATGGAACATAAAGGAAATGTGGACAACTCACCTATCTCGGTAGCATTCTCTCAGACAACCATACGCTGAACAAGGAACTAAACATATCTGGTTGGGCAAGGTTTCCACCATGTTTGGGCATTTGTTTGAACTTGTCTAGTCAAAAATTATCTCATTGTTCTCACTTGATGTTGAGCACACGAAGCTTGCAAGTTCAACATATCACCGAGTAGCAGTAGCAGGGATACCCTGGGCCGTTTCACTGACATAATAAACTCTTAAGGAAAATCCGTTACTAAACAGAATTCGTTGTTAAATCACAGACGTGTTTCTAAAATGCAAAAAAACCGTCGCCATATACCAGGGACACCAATTCCGTGACACACCAGCGAAAGTGTCCCGGTGGCGCGTTTTGGTGTTGGCAGTTTTCAGTACACACGGTCACAGTTAAGGAATTAATCGATTTTAAAGGGGGAATGAAACGCTTGAACAACCACAGCCCAAACATAAGAACATACCATTTACAGTATATGTCACCATGAATTGACAAGTACAGCACCACGGTATATTTTAAATACTTTTTCAAACGTAGCTATTATTGGCACAGGGCGCCGCCATCATGATCCAGGGGCGTGTGGTTATACATCTGGTTTGATTGGCGAGATGTCTCCCAAAGCTGTATACAGTAATTCGATAGGCGGCGCAGCATAGCTCTTAGAAAAACCGATGAAACGCATGCAAACACATAAAAACAAAACAATTTAATGCACTGCTTGGCTACTGGATAAACTATAAGTGTTAGTAAGCAACTTTTCACATACTTCCACAGAAGGATTCCTACAGAAAAAAACAAGTTATAGATGATGAATTTGGCGAGTTCGAGGCAGCAAGATTGGCAAAAGTCTGCGGTGGTCACTTTCGAACGCCGATTGCAAGCCTAAATACGATAGTGACGAGCATAAAAAGACATTGATCGTCAAAACATAATTCTTGGTTAAAGCCACAGGTCCATCTTTGGTCGATTTGTTTACATGTAACTATGCACCGATGAGGTAAAATTTAGCGAAATCGACCAGGAAACTCTACATTATTGCCTTATTTGGAGGGTGAAGCGGCGCGTAGAAAATGACAAGCCGAAACCAGCTTGTTGCCGAGGTGACTTGGCACTCTTGAGTTCCTTCAGGTATCATTACGACTACAATATAGTCCCACAGTTCTATTTCAAAGTCTGCATATATACAAATATGACGTATGCGAAATTGAAATGTAATAAGAAATGCGAATGTAATAAAGTACAAATATGTGTGAATACTGTTATATAATTGGGAATAATGAGTGCTTGTAATCCGCCGATTTAGTTTACAGCAATTCGTGCCAGCGTGTTGCTACGTCTGAATACCGCAACGTCTACGAGTCTATGTTATCGACATAGTTGCTGGTGGGGGAAATAACCTTCAAAATAATTACAAAAATAAATGCCGTACCGTAGCCAGTATAACGTTTTGTGAAATAATGTCATCATATATTAGTCAACATTAGTCACAGTCCGGACCAAGCCCTGTCAATCATGTATTGTAGGCATTGCCATTGGAATGTATTAATTTAAAAGAAATAGTTAAATACAAATATCATTGAAGTTGGACTGCTCAAACACTATAAAATGTAATCGCATTTTAAATAAGTGATATTACAAGTATTTAAATCCTTAAAAATACTTTGTTTCACGATACAGTCAATAGCATACAACAAAACACTATAGTCATATCTGATATAATTAGTTATTGGCATATTAAGTAGGTTCACATCAGTCAACTAAAGTAGGCCTAATACTAATTTATGTGTCTCAAATATTGGCTTGTAACAATGGACCCCGAATTGATGCTCCAGTTTTTAGGCGACAATTTAGCAAGCATGCTATCATACCAATGTTTTCCTAATATAGATTGCATGACTGCAAACACCATTGTATGCTTTTAATAAAAAGGACCTTGTATATCATTTATTGACTTTTGAATGTAAGCCTAACAAGAAAAAAAGGAAATAACGTCACAGGAAAAAGCCACAAAGATTAATAAATAATTTTTTTTATTTACAAAGTTCAAATGTTAAACACATTTGAGTGCACAAGCATTTTAATTATTAAAATTAAATATAACACACATATATCCACTAAAATGAAAACATTGAAAAACTCACATATAAATTGTAATGAATATTTGCAAGCTTGTGTCATTTTGTTCATAATATATGACGGAAGTATTCAAACAACCATAGGGCCTAATACCGAGCACAAGCTTCGAAGGATCCAGCGAAGGATTTAGCACGCGAGATGACATCGTCCCTCATGTAATACAAATGTCACTTGTAGTGTTGCCACGCCATCGACTTGTAATGTCGAAACATAAAGAAAGCCGGTGGTCGTGTCGCCAGTGCGACACTTTGTCGATGCAGTAGTTAATACAGACAATAATATTATTGTTGTTCCATTGAACATTCACCATGACCGTGGGTATGCGAAGTTGCCATCGCAGTCCAGCACGCCTTCTCCGACTGTAACTGACCCTGACCATGGCAGTTCTGTCACTGCAGACGACCCTTCGGACGTCCCAGTCTCACTATCGCCATCTTCAGACGATTCTGTCTGCAATAGTGAGAAGAGAAACATTGAACCGAGTGATGCAGAATATGTTGTAGCAGGTGACAGCGATATCACTGATAATGGGAAAGAGAGAAAGTTTGTAATTTGTGAAATAAACATCATTTCACTTTTCTGCACCTGCTAAAACACAAAACTGTAATAAACCACTTATATCAAGGCCTAGCATCGCAGTGACTGGGTTTGCAGTGGTTGTGACCACATAATGTGTTGATGGCCACTCGTTCATGTGGCACTCGCAACCCAAGATTTGTAACATTTATGACAGTAACTTGTTGACACCAAGCGCCCTCTTTCTGACTGGACATTCATTCTCTGTGTACAATTTGGTCAACCTAATGAACCTACGCGCCTTGTCACCCCGCCAGTGCTACAACATACAGCGGGCATACATACTGCCAGAGACGGAGGACATGTGGACATGCCATTCAGAGGCCATCATGTCAGCTCTGGCCGGACAGTGCGTGGTCGAATCAAGCGATGCAAGATATGAAAATCCAGGACATAACGCTACATTTGGCATTTACTTCATCATGGACGCTGGCAGCCAACTCACCATTGCTCAAGAAACTGTTCGGGTCACAGAGGTCAATAACAGTTACAGGATGGAAGTGGAGGGCCTGAAACGCTGCTTAGACAACCTGAGTGACCATGGGGTGAAGATCACCACATTTGCCACTGACAGACATCCCAGCATTAGAAAGACTTTGTTAGGGGACTACCAAGAAATAAAGGTTGTTGTCTGCCAAGAAAGTTGAGGTTGTCCCTTCGATAGGCGCAATTGCCAACCACCTGTGGTATTGCGCATCAGCTTGTGGTGGTGATCCCCGCTTGATGAAGGAGATGTGGATCTCGCTCCTCCATCACAACAGGAATTCCCATTCATGGACAGCGGGCGCAGAGTTGTACCGGAAGTGCAGTCATGCAACGTATACACAACAAGAAGTGAAAATAACACCATGGCTCACTGAAGGTACAGAAGCATTCACTGTCCTGAAGGTTGTACTGGACTGCCACCTACTGTATGATATAGAGAGCGTTACGAAGTGCGTTAACACTTGTGAACTGGAGAGCTTGCCCGTCCTCTTCCTCAAGTATGCACCCAAATGGAAGAAGTTCAACCATCAAGGCATCATAGCTTGGCCACCATTGACCACAAAACAAATACACATGTAAGGTTTGTGATATCAATAGTGGTAACATTTGAAGTTATAAAATAATGTATCAGTTGCTTGACAAAGCTGCACACTTTAGAAATCCAGCATTGCATTAGGAAGTAAACTGAAATGGTTGAAAATCCCTTCCTGTACTCAATAGCAAAACAATGTTAGGAATACAGTTTCGAAAATACAATCTCACTGCACAAGAGTATGCATGGAAACAACCGATAAAATAATTATAATTGAGGATATTTGTTTACTGTTACTTGGATTGTTCAATTATATATAAATGGAATTGGAATGGTATGCTTTGGAATTGCTTATTGAAATATAAACTGATGCATATATAATATAATAAATATATAAACATCAATATATAAATTATATATATAATTATATATATATCTATATATATATATACATATATATATATATATATATATATATTCATATATATATATACATATATATATATGATTAAATATATATGATTAAATAATATATATTTGAATGTATTATGGAATTGGAATTCCTTGGAAGTTGAAATTGAAAAGGATGGCAGAATTCAGAACCGATTAAAACATGACATTAGCGTTTGATTTCAAGAGAGAGAGAGAGAGAGAGAGAGAGAGAGAGAGAGAGAGAGAGAGAGAGAGAGAGAGAGAGAGAGAGAGAGAGAGAGAGAGAGAGAGAGAGCATACAAGCAAGCTGTTTGGTTTACTTTGTGCATGTTACAGCTATAGCCAGTTATTCTTCAGATATTTATATTGTTATAGTGATTTTATATTGATCACTTGTCCATTCAGCGGGAAATGGTGAAAACAGCAGACAACAAGCTACGGTATCAGCTGCAGTATTCAAAGTCTGCTGGGTATGTAGTGAAAAAAGTGATGGCGTCAAAGGACTACAGCTTCCGAGGAGAAATTCTAGAGGGCATTGCAGCTCGATGCACGAGTGGCCCAATGCTGCGAAGTGTGCTCCAAGTTGCGACATCGAGTAAGGAGGTAACTCTAGCTGATCATGCTGGCATCCAAAAACCAGCAAAAGAGGAAGCTGTGGCAAAGAAACCGCTTTACGGAAAACTAGTTGTATTCGTATCAATTCGGTTTAGTGCCACCAAATTGATACGACAGTAGTAAAGGAGGTTAAGTACCGCGGACGGTGTCGCGTCGCGGTGGAAGTGGGAAAGTACCCGGATGTAGGTCGAGGTCAAGTACCCGGATGTAGGTCAAGTACCCGGATGTATGTAAAGGTCAAGTGACCCGGATGTAGGTCAAGGTCAAATGTCACATGACCCGGATGTATGTCAATGTCACGTGGCGCCCCTATCGGATTTTTTCGGAACTAAAATAGCACCGCGCCCCCTATCGGAATTTTTCTGAACTATAAAAGCGCCATCTAGCGGATAGTTGGTGAACTAAATATTTCCCGCTGAAACAAAAATAGCTCCCCCTGACGGATAGTTGGTGAACTAAATATTTCCCGCCGAAACCAAAATAAGGATAGTTGGTGAACTAAATATTTCCCGCCAAAACCAAAATAGCGCCCCCTGACGGATAGTTGGTGAATTAAAATAGCTCCCCTGGCGGATAGTTGGTTAACTATAACAGCGCCACCTAGCGGATAGATAATGAACTAAATCAGCGTCACCTAGCGGATTTTTTGGAACTAAAATAGATTGACCCGCCGCGCCCCCTATCGGTATTTTTCGGGACTAATTATGCAAGTGGTGCCATCTTGTGGACAAGTTGTGAGGTAAATGTAGGAGTACTGCAAATATTCGTGTCTATTGCACGCTTGCGTGCAATAGAGTCCCCTGACGGATACATCACGAACTACAAACATCATCCCCTAGTGGACAAATGTTCGTTCGGTATGACCACGTGACCTTTATGTTCTGTCGAACTGTTATAAAAGACCTGCGTCTGTTTTTTGTGGTCATTATATCTTACATTTTGGAAGATGAACAACATGACTAGTGATAACGTCCGACAAGGGATTTTGCTACCGAAGGCGCAGCCTTCTCCGGCTACGGGACCACTCGACGTCTCGACCCCAACAATCAACCCGGACCAACAACCAACGACCAGTTCAACGACCAGTCCGACGACCAGTTTGACGACCAGTTCGCCGATCAAACCAATTTCGTCTCTGTCATCAGCTCCGGCAATCAACCTGACATCGTCACCTCCGACGAAGCGTCAGAAGCTGTTGTCTCGTTATACTTGCTGTATGTGTGGCAGTACCTTCAAGTATAAAGGGAATCGGTCCGCTCATGTGAAGCAGGGCTGCTGTCAAAGGAAGCAAGATAAACAGCGGCGACGTAAAGAACAACTTGAACAACAGCTTGAAGAACAACTTGAAGAAATAACAGTAAGCTTCAATTTTTCATAGTGTTCATATGGTATTCATGCTATTTTGTTAGAACATTTTTCAAAAGACCATAATATTATATTTTTTCTTATACATATCAGTTGACCATTCATTACTAAGCTCATCTCGTTACTGTTTCAGCGACAAGAAAAGGAGGGCATCGCTACTGCTGACAGTGTTCCAACTACTTCTGCGTCACGAAAACGTCAACGGTCACCGTCATCTTCAGCATCACCATCTGTCAACCGACCACCATCACAGTTGTACCACGATAGTACTATGCCTAACGTCATCCTCAAATCACACATCACGGCCATGAACTCAGACCAATTAGACGGTGAAAGAACCAATTAGATGGTGAAAGACTGTTTGAGCGTTTTTGTTAGCCGCAGGTGTGAAGCTATCCGATGTGACAGTCGAACAGTTGTGTAATATCAATACTTGGTTGCAAGAATCTGTTTCGAAACAGTGGCGAAACACTATGAAACATATGGTTCTTGCAGTTATGGAGCGTGACATGTAAATACGTTTGTGTTGTTCACGAATAAACTGTGCAAACCTCATCTTGTATCTTTTTCATAGTGTAATGCAAAGCATATGTTGGAAACCTTACTAATAGTCTTACCCTTCACAAGTATGTCTGTGTAGTTCAGTAGAGATGATAGCCACTTATGTCTGTGTAGTTCAGTACAGATATGTTAACCACTCATGTCTGTGTAGTTCAGTACAGAGATGTTAATGTACTCAGACCAACTAGTGGTGCAAACGAAACACTATGCTTTGACCAACACACGGCACGAATCGGACTCAGACCAACTAATTGCGTAAACGAAACAGAAACTTAACCGAATACACTGCACAAATTGAACTCAGACCAACTAGTTGCGTAAACGAAACAGAAACTTAACCGATTACGCTGCACAAATTGAACTCAGACCAACTAGTGGTGCAAACGAAACACTATGCTTTGACCAACACACGACACGAATCGAACTCAGATCAACTAGTTGCGCAAACGAAACAGAAACTTAACCGATTACACTGCACGAATTGAACTCAGACCAACTAGTTGGACAAACGAAACACTATTCTTTGACCAACACATGTCACAAATTGAACTCAGATCAACTAGTCACACAAACGAAACACTATGCTTTGACCAACACGCTGAACGAATCGAACATTGAACTCAGACCAACTAGTTGTGCAAACGACACACTATTCTTTGACCAACACATGTCACAAATTGAACTCAGATCAACTAGTCACACAAACGAAACACTATGCTTTGACCAACACGCTGAACGAATCGAACATTGAACTCAGACCAACTAGTTGTGCAAACGACACACTATGCTTTGACCAACACGTGTCACGAATTGGATTTAGATCAACTATTTGTACAAACGAAACACTATGCTTTGACCAACACGTGTCACGAAAACGAAACACTATGCTTTGACCAACACGTGTCACGAATTGAACTTAGATCAACTAGGCACATCACACGAGACTATGACCGAGATATGTCACGAGACTTCGGATGCACGTCACACGAGAGTACCGACGAGACAAGAGACGAGACTATGACCGATATATGTCACGAGACTACGGATGACACATCACACGAGACTACGGATGACACATCACACGAGATTACGGACGAGATATCACACGAGAGTACCGACGAGACAAGAGACGAGACTATGACCGAGATATGGCACGAGACTACGGATGATACGAGACTACGGATGACACATCACACGAGAGTACCGACGAGACAAGAGACGATTTTGACCAACACGTGTCACGAATTGAACTCAGACCAACTAGTTGGACAAACGAAACACTATTCTTTGAGCAACACATGTCACAAATTGAACTCAGATCAACTAGTCACACAAACGAAACACTATGCTTTGACCAACACGCTGAACGAATCGAACATCGAACTCAGACCAACTAGTTGTGCAAACGAAACACTATGCTTTGACCAACACGTGTCACGAATTGGACTTAGATCAACTAGTTGTACAAACGAAACACTATGTTTTGACCAACACGTGTCACGAATTGGACTTAGATCAACTAGTTGGACAAACGAAACACTATGCTTTGATATGTGGTGGTGGGTGGTGGTAGTGGTGTGTGTGTAGTGGTGGTGGTGGTGGTGGTAGTGTTGTGTGTGTGTGTGTGTGTGTGTGGTGGGGGTGGTGGAGGCGTGTGTGGTGGTGTGTGAGGTGGTGTGGTGTGTGTGTGTGTGTGTGGTGTCAATGTATGTGTGTGTGTGTGTGATGTCCAACTAGAGACACATGTTTTGACCAACTCGTGTCTCGAAAACGAACACTATGACCAACACGTGTCACGAATTGAACTTAGATCAACTAGGCACATCACACGAGACTATGACCGATGGCACGAGACTTTGGATCACGTCACACGAGTACCGACGAGACAAGAGACGAGACTGTGACCGAGATATGTCACGAGACTACGATGGAGACTCGGATGACACATCACACGAGAATGACCGACGGACAGAGACGAGACTATGACCGAGATATGTCACGAGACTATGGATGACACATCACACGAGAGTACGGTCTAGACACGAGCTTACAAACGAAACACTACACTTTGACCAACACGTGACACGAATTGAACTCAGATCAACTAGTCACGCAAACGAAACACTACACTTTGACTAACACGTGTCAAACGAATTGAACTTAGATCAACCAGACACATCACACGAGACTATGATGAGAGATATGGCAGGACTTGGATGACACGTCACACGAGACAAGAGACGAAACTATGACCGAGATATGTCACGAGATTACGGATGACACATCACAGAGACTATGGCCGAGATATATACGGACTTTGATGACACGTCACACGAGAGTACCGGTGAGACAAGAGACGAGACTATGCCGAGATATGTCACGAGACTATGACCGAGATATGTCACGAGACTATGGCAGAGATACACGAGACTCCGAGACTACGGATGACACATCACAGTACGGACGAGACAAGAGATATGCTACGAGACTGGACACATCACACGAGACTACGATGTCACATCACACGAGACGAGACAAGAGATATGCTACGAGACTTGACACGAGACTACGGATACACGTCACACGAGAGTACCGACGAGAAAAAGAGACGAGACTATGACCGAGAGTTGTACAAACGAAACACTATGCTTTGACCAACACGTGTCACGAATTGAACTTAGATCAACTAGTTGGACAAACGAAACACTAATCTTAACGTGTTATTGCATCAATTCCTTCCTTTTTCAGGAAAATAGACGTGTTATTGCATCAATTCCTCTAGACTTAACTGAGATATGTCACGAGACTACGGATGCCACGTCACACGAGAGATTTTAGTGTCGGTAGTACTCGGAACTTTTTAGTGTCGTTAGTACTCGGACCTTTTTAGTGTCGATAGTACTCGGAACTTTTTAGTGTCGGTAGTACTCGGAACTTTTTAGTGTCGGTAGTACTCGGAACTTTTTAGTGTCGGTAGTACTCGGAACTTTTTAGTGTCGGTAGTACCCGGAACTTTTTAGTGTCGGTAGTACTCGGAACTTTTTAGTGTCGGTAGTACTCGGAACTTTTTAGTGTCGTTAGTACTCGGAACTTTTTAGTGTCGGTAGTACTCGGAACTTTTTAGTGTCGGTAGTACTCGGAACTTTTTAGTGTCGATAGTAATCGGAACTTTTTAGTGTCGGTAGTACTCGGAACTTTTTAGTGTCAGTAGTACTCGGAACTTTTTAGTGTCGGTAGTACTCGGAACTTTTTAGTGTCGGTAGTACTCGGAACTTTTTAGTGTCGGTAGTACTCGGAACTTTTTAGTGTCGGTAGTACTCGGAACTTTTTAGTGTCGGTAGTACTCGGAACTTTTTAGTGTTGGTAGTACTCGGAACTTTTTAGTGTCGGTAGTACTCGGAACTTTTTAGTGTCGATAGTACTTGGAACTTTTTAGTATCGGTAGTACTCGGAACTTTTTAGTATCGGTAGGACTCGGAACTTTTTAACACACGACCATAGCAAGCGAATTTGAAAACTGCTACGATCGAAAACGACTATGTCAATAACATGTAAGGACAACCACCTGACAGGACTTCATTCAATGAGGTGCCAAACATCACATACCTTCATGTCAAGAGACGATCATTTGGTCGGATTCACGTCCAACGAGGCGACCGTAGGACTCGTATGAGGTATCGCTTTTTTTAATGGAAAACATATGTATATGAAGCAGCCGTCTTTTCAACGTAACAATTCCATATTTTCAAATAGTGCGAGCGACCAGATACGATACGACCTTCTCGAGAGTCGAAAAAGGAAAGACCAGAATCGTTGGAAGCACGGTATATACACTAGTTTTCGGCGTGATCTCATTTGCATAGTCAATCAGACCGAACGTACATCACGTGACTTCCCTTAACACAAAAACTGTGCACGTTCATGAGACAGGCAACATCTGATGGCCCCAACGGATAGCAGTGTAACTACTCAGAATAACGCCAACTACCGGCCATGATAGATATCTATTCGTTGACACACTTCCGGGAATACCGGAAGCGTAGAGGCCGCCATGACAGGCGAGGAACTTCCGGTGCGACGTCACTTCCGACGGGCCGTCCCTAGTAGAGGCTGCCATGACAGTCAAGTAACTTCCGGTACGACGTCACTTCCGGTGTAGCGCCCCTAGCGGATAATCGGAGTACTACGTCACATGGTGGCGCCATCTAGCGGTTAAAAATATATAATTAGGTTAGCTAGAGAAAAAAAAAGTTGGGGTTAACCTCGCGAAAATTATAACAACAACCACTAAAGTGGTTGTTGTATAAATTTTCTGAAAATTTTCTGTTAAAACATTAAATTTTCGCGAGGTTAACCCCAACTTTTTTTCTCTAGCTACCCTAATTATATATTTTTATCCGTAGTCTCGTGTGATGTGTCATCCGTAGTCTCGTAGCATATCTCTTGTCTCGTCCGTACTCTTGTGTGATGTGTCATCCGTAGTCTCGGTCATAGTCTCGTGACATATCTCTGCCATAGTCTCGTGACATATCTCGGTCATAGTCTCGTGACATATCTCGGACATAGTCTCGTCTCTTGTTTCACCGGTACTCTCGTGTGACGTGTCATCCAAAGTCTCGTGATATATCTCGGCCATAGTCTCGTGTGATGTGTCATCCGTAATCTCGTGACATATCTCGGTCATAGTTTCGTCTCTTGTCTCGTGTGACGTGTCATCCGAAGTCTCGTGCCATATCTCGGTCATAGTCTCGTGTGATGTGTCTAGTTGATCTAAGTTCAATTCGTTTGACACGTGTTAGTCAAAGTGTAGTGTTTCGTTTGCGTGACTAGTTGATCTGAGTTCAATTTGTGTCACGTGTTGGTCAAAGTGTAGTGTTTCGTTTGTACAACTCGTGTCTATAGACCGTACTCTCGTGTGATGTGTCATCCATAGTCTCGTGACATATCTCGGTCATAGTCTCGTCTCTTGTCTCGTCGGTACTCTCGTGTGACGTGTCATCCGAAGTCTCGTGTGGTGTGTCATCCGTAGTCTCGTGACATATCTCGGTCACAGTCTCGTCTCTTGTCTCGTCGGTACTCTCGTGTGACGTGTCATCCGAAGTCTCGTGCCATATATCGGTCATCGTCTCGTGTGATGTGCCTAGTTGATCTAAGTTCAATTCGTGACACGTGTTGGTTAAAGCATAGTGTTTCGTTTTCGTGACACGAGTTGGTCAAAGCATAGTGTTTCGTTAGTGCAACTAGTTGGTCTGAGTTCAATTCGTGAACACACACACACACACACACACACACACACACACACACACACACACACACACACACACACACACACACACACACACACACACACACACACACACACACACACACACACACACACACACACACACACACACACAACACCACCACCACCACCACACACACACACACACACACACACACACCACCACCACCACCACCACCACCACACACACACACACATACACACTGTGTTGGTCAAAGCATAGTGTTTCGTTTGTCCAACTAGTTGATCTAAGTCCAATTCGTGACACGTGTTGGTCAAAGCATAGTGTTTCGTTTGTACAACTAGTTGATCTAAGTCCAATTCGTGACACGTGTTGGTCAAAGCATAGTGTTTCGTTTGCACAACTAGTTGGTCTGAGTTCGATGTTCGATTCGTTCAGCGTGTTGGTCAAAGCATAGTGTTTCGTTTGTGTGACTAGTTGATCTGAGTTCAATTTGTGACATGTGTTGCTCAAAGAATAGTGTTTCGTTTGTCCAACTAGTTGGTCTGAGTTCAATTCGTGACACGTGTTGGTCAAAATCGTCTCTTGTCTCGTCGGTACTCTCGTGTGATGTGTCATCCGTAGTCTCGTATCATCCGTAGTCTCGTGCCATATCTCGGTCATAGTCTCGTCTCTTGTCTCGTCGGTACTCTCGTGTGATATCTCGTCCGTAATCTCGTGTGATGTGTCATCCGTAGTCTCGTGTGATGTGTCATCCGTAGTCTCGTGACATATATCGGTCATAGTCTCGTCTCTTGTCTCGTCGGTACTCTCGTGTGACGTGCATCCGAAGTCTCGTGACATATCTCGGTCATAGTCTCGTGTGATGTGCCTAGTTGATCTAAGTTCAATTCGTGACACGTGTTGGTCAAAGCATAGTGTTTCGTTTTCGTGACACGTGTTGGTCAAAGCATAGTGTTTCGTTTGTACAAATAGTTGATCTAAGTCCAATTCGTGACACGTGTTGGTCAAAGCATAGTGTGTCGTTTGCACAACTAGTTGGTCTGAGTTCAATGTTCGATTCGTTCAGCGTGTTGGTCAAAGCATAGTGTTTCGTTTTTGTGACTAGTTGATCTGAGTTCAATTTGTGACATGTGTTGGTCAAAGAATAGTGTGTCGTTTGCACAACTAGTTGGTCTGAGTTCAATGTTCGATTCGTTCAGCGTGTTGGTCAAAGCATAGTGTTTCGTTTGTGTGACTAGTTGATCTGAGTTCAATTTGTGACATGTGTTGGTCAAAGAATAGTGTTTCGTTTGTCCAACTAGTTGGTCTGAGTTCAATTCGTGCAGTGTAATCGGTTAAGTTTCTGTTTCGTTTGCGCAACTAGTTGATCTGAGTTCGATTCGTGTCGTGTGTTGGTCAAAGCATAGTGTTTCGTTTGCACCACTAGTTGGTCTGAGTTCAATTTGTGCAGCGTAATCGGTTAAGTTTCTGTTTCGTTTACGCAACTAGTTGGTCTGAGTTCAATTTGTGCAGTGTAATCGGTTAAGTTTCTGTTTCGTTTACGCAACTAGTTGGTCTGAGTCCGATTCGTGCCGTGTGTTGGTCAAAGCATAGTGTTTCGTTTGCACCACTAGTTGGTCTGAGTACATTAACATCTCTGTACTGAACTACACAGACATGAGTGGTTAACATATCTGTACTGAACTACACAGACATAAGTGGCTATCATCTCTACTGAACTACACAGACATACTTGTGAAGGGTAAGACTATTAGTAAGGTTTCCAACATATGCTTTGCATTACACTATGAAAAAGATACAAGATGAGGTTTGCACAGTTTATTCGTGAACAACACAAACGTATTTACATGTCACGCTCCATAACTGCAAGAACCATATGTTTCATAGTGTTTCGCCACTGTTTCGAAACGGATTCTTGCAACCAAGTATTGATATTACACAACTGTTCGACTGTCACGTCGGATAGTTTCACACCTGCGTCTAACAAAAACGCTCAAACAGTCTTTCACCATCTAATTGGTCTGAGTTCATGGACGTGATGTGTGATTTGAGGATGACGTTAGGCATAGTACTATCGTGGTACAACTGTGATGGTGGTCGGTTGACAGATGGTGATGCTGAAGATGACGGTGACCGTTGACGTTTTCGTGACGCAGAAGTAGTTGGAACACTGTCAGCAGTAGCGATGCCCTCCTTTTCTTGTCGCTGAAACAGTAACGAGATGAGCTTAGTAATGAATGGTCAACTGATATGTATAAGAAAAAATATAATATTATGGTCTTTTGAAAAATGTTCTAACAAAATAGCATGAATACCATATGAACACTATGAAAAATTGAAGCTTACTGTTATTTCTTCAAGTTGTTCTTCAAGCTGTTGTTCAAGTTGTTCTTTACGTCGCCGCTGTTTATCTTGCTTCCTTTGACAGCAGCCCTGCTTCACATGAGCGGACCGATTCCCTTTATACTTGAAGGTACTGCCACACATACAGCAAGTATAACGAGACAACAGCTTCTGACGCTTCGTCGGAGGTGACGATGTCAGGTTGATTGCCGGAGCTGATGACAGAGACGAAATTGGTTTGATCGGCGAACTGGTCGTCAAACTGGTCGTCGGACTGGTCGTTGAACTGGTCGTTGGTTGTTGGTCCGGGTTGATTGTTGGGGTCGAGACGTCGAGTGGTCCCGTAGCCGGAGAAGGCTGCGCCTTCGGTAGCAAAATCCCTTGTCGGACGTTATCACTAGTCATGTTGTTCATCTTCCAAAATGTAAGATATAATGACCACAAAAAACAGACGCAGGTCTTTTATAACAGTTCGACAGAACATAAAGGTCACGTGGTCATACCGAACGAACATTTGTCCACTAGGGGATGATGTTTGTAGTTCGTGATGTATCCGTCAGGGGACTCTATTGCACGCAAGCGTGCAATAGACACGAATATTTGCAGTACTCCTACATTTACCTCACAACTTGTCCACAAGATGGCACCACTTGCATAATTAGTCCCGAAAAATACCGATAGGGGGCGCCGCGGGTCAATCTATTTTAGTTCCAAAAAAATCCGCTAGGTGACGCTGATTTAGTTCATTATCTATCCGCTAGGTGGCGCTGTTATAGTTAACCAACTATCCGCCAGGGGAGCTATTTTAATTCACCAACTATCCGTCAGGGGGCGCTATTTTGGTTTTGGCGGGAAATATTTAGTTCACCAACTATCCTTATTTTGGTTTCGGCGGGAAATATTTAGTTCACCAACTATCCGTCAGGGGGAGCTATTTTTGTTTTGGCGGGGAAATATTTAGTTCACCAACTATCCGCTAGGTGGCGCTTTTATAGTTTTGAAAAATTTCGGTATGGGGCGCTATTTTAGTTCCGAAAAATTTCGATAGGGGCGCCACGTGACATTTACCTACATCCGGGTCACGTGACATTTGACCTTGACCTACATCCGGGTCACTTGACCTTGACCTACACCCTGGTACTTGACCTTGACCTACATCCGGGTACTTGACCTTGACCTACATCCGGGTACTTTTCCACTTCCACCGCGACGCGACACCGTCCGCGGTACTTAACCTCCTTTACTACTTACGACATCCAATTTCAAATGACAATGGATTTCTATGCTTAAATAACATTGTTTGAACATCACTGGCAGAAATAGAAAAACGTTTTAGGCAAAGTGGATTCTCATTACTGTCTAGGGCCTCCTAATGTAAGGAACATCCACTTGAAAGCTTGTATCTTAGTTGTGGTGTGCAATGTGTTTTATTATACATTATTCGATGTAGGGAACTTTGGGTATATGTAATTCACTGAAATTGTTTAACAAAGTCCAAACATGTTACTTATATTGAGTTTTTTGCAACAGACCACCATTTCTGAAACACCACACTGAACTGTACATGTATTTGTTCATATGACTCACAGTACATTTTCAATGTGGCTTCTATGACGTGTGCCATTAAAACTGGACTGTTACCATGAAGTTTAGTAAAAGTAAAGTGCCATCTTACAACAAAATATATATTTTTTGTTTCATTTGTACGTTTTAGCCAGTATTATTAAACTATACTACAAACTAATGAAGCAGCAAAGGATTCAGCTAGAAGTTTGTATATATTCATACTTCATTGTTAGTATTACATTTGACATTATCACAACATAACATCTCAAAAAGTACTTAATAATAAGAAGAACACTTATGTAGTGCCATAAATCTAGATAAATCCATTTGGAGGCACTTGATAGATTTTGAAACTAGTACTGCAAGTTTTGAATCTGTATCTTGAATAATAAGTACTTATTTTCTTGACAGATGCCCCTAGTGTTGAAAGTTGAAACCCATAAATATGTAAAACTGGAACTGTAATGGTATATTTTGTATGTATTAATTTTTTGGTCACAATATTTGATCATGATGATGGCCCATATCATCAATAAACATGTTACTTATTGATGAACTATATGTGCACAGGACTGGCACAGACCCAAATTGCAATACAGTTAGATTAAAATGTGTCACAGTGTGAAGTGAATCAACTGAAAGAAACATTGAAAACTGGTGTGTGAATTTAACTAATGCATTGGCACAGTCTGCCATGTAGTCTTATTTATTTGTTAATTGTTTCTCCATATGAATAAACTGTTGATATATTTCAGTTTGGCTTAAGTATTATAAATCGAATTATGAACAGGGACATGCAAGACACTACAGATCACATTGTTGTTGCCAAAAATGGGATAAGAAGGCACCGAGTAATTCATTCTACCTTTTGGTCAATCTAATCTTACTTGTCCAGGGTTTTTATTTGTTCACTGTACACTCACCTGTATAGTGCAATGTCCATAGCTGAAAATTTCGTAAACCCCATTCGCTTCTGGATACAGCGCAGACTGGTATAACACGTCTGTTGCCTTTTCCAAGTCTCTCCCTTGACCACAACGTGAAGTGACGATATGCGGCTAATCGAATCAATCGATATGTTCTGAAAGTTCATTTATTTGCATTAGTTGATAATAAACAACCGTTATCTTCTAATTATTATTATTATACTGACAAAACTGTGTGTTTGATCAATATCACATCATGAATTCAATGAATTGGTTCATTTATTTGTGAAGGGCTGTAATAATTATGATTGTAAGACTACATTTCATGTGGTCTTGATAACACATACACACATAATATATATAATAATTTTATTATATTAAAAACTACACTTAAATAATTTTGTATCAATAATATTTGAAGTAGTTATTGCTAGAATAATTGTTCGATACCTGTTGAACTACGTAGTACTTACCTACTAGCTATTGGTCGAATCAACGAGTCTGCACGCAAATCATACAATGACAGCAGACCGACTTCCAAGTTCCAACACTGCCCTGTTGGTGCAAACCGTTTCGAAGTCGTCATAGTCGGTAATGCAAGAATCTACAAGGTCTGTCATACGGTGCTGTACGGCAGCTATCTCCCTACAGCACAGCGACTCGATGTGCGTCGACATTGAGACGAAGTGTCCACACAAACACCATACGAGATTATTAAGTCGCGTAACGTCTTCGTCGTCGATAGACCAACTGTCACTGTCCGACTCCCACAACTGAACCTGACCCGGGGTCGGACATATCGGACCGTGGATAGCACAGACTCAGTGGGTGAAACCCGTATGGCACAGGCCCTTTGTGTGTGTCAACGTACCAACTGTAATTTCCGAGTGACAAGTCGAACTAGTCTTTATCTGTCGTATACATTTTCTCCAAAGTGATACAGAAGTTTTTAAAATCACTTTTAATTACTCTTCTCTACCAAAATCCTTCGACGTCTTTGTCAACAACAAAATAAAAATAGTCCCGGTATGCGCGCGCATCTTCCCCTTCTGGCAGCTAAAATCTTCGTTCGGGAAGTGCGACGATAACAATGTTTTCACTGGATATAAATCGTTGCCATTTAATATCAACTTTTTATTTCGAACGCGTATACAAATTATTTGTTGACCTATCGTGTATAATAGGGCACCATATCTTTTTTTTCCACAGAAATATCTACTAATGAAGTAAACCGAAAAAAACGAAATTTAACATTGATTAGATAGGAGTAAATCAAACCACTCGCTTGGAACCAATCAAAAAAGGTTTTAGAAAAACTTAGTGCGCAGTGGCGCTACGCAGGTCTGCACTTCCGTTTGTGTGCTGCAATGGGATACCCAGTATACTTTTTTTAACTGTTTTATCTGCGCCTTATTTATCATCTGGAACAATACACGAGAGCCAAGTCGCAAGTGTACGATAATAAGAATGATACACGTGCGATGGTATTAGTACAGGTAACGTTAGTCGTTACTTACAACAATTTTGAGGACCACATTGATGATTGATTGGGATTCGGAAATTTAAAAATTCGTTAAAACGTTTGTGGGCTTTCAGTCATATAATAGTAATAAAAATATAGCACCCGAACCTATTTAAAATAAAATGCTCTAGAACGTTTTACATAAAACTGCATAAATTAAACAAAACAAGTATAATATTAATAAAAAGTGTAAAGGACTGATTTAAACATCATAGATAAAATGTATACTTCTTCGTCTTCTTCTATGTGCCATGTTTGTCACAGGCGTTGGCGATCATGGCCCTCCAAACCGCACGGTCTTGTGTAGTTTGTAGCAGTTCTGTATATTTGTATTCTCTGGCGTCCTCTGGATCTTTTTCCTTCTATCTTTCCTGTTGTTACTATATGTTCTAACTTTTTCTTTCTCATGACATAGCCTATAAATCGTGCTTGTTGTGTTCTAACTTTGTTGATGATCTTTCTATTTGATTTGGCTGTCCTAAGGACGACTTCATTGCTTTGCTTTGCAGTCCACGGCACTCGCAGCATTCTTCTTGAGAACCACATTTCAGTGGCTTCTATAATATTTTTTGAACTTTTGGTTATTGTCCAGGATTCACATCCATATAGCATTATGGGCTCTATGTAGCATTGCAGCACACGTTTTCTCACTTCAATTGATATAAGTATTATTTCTTAAAATGTTTTTCATGTTGTGAAAAGCTGTTTTGGTTTGAGCAATTCGTCTCTTGATCTCATCGTTGCATCGACTGTCGGGTATTATATCTGATCCCACATAGTTAAAATGTATACATTTAATTTTAATTATTTATAGTGCAAAATTATATAAACACATTAATAAAATATTACAAATGTAGACCTACATCAGCGTTCTTAACCCCTGGGTCGTCACCCAAAATTGCGTCGCCAAGCCATTTTATGTGGGTCGCCAATAGTCTCTAGTAACTACCCAACTTTCCTTTAGCTTGTCGATCGTACCAGATGCATGCAAGACGAGCTATTTATTCCAAACAGTGTATGAATTTGTTTTTGTAGTGTATGACATACTTATAATACTACTCAGCATTTCAAGTTAACATGACAGTTGGTGTAATATGTTCGTCAGGATGCATCTGGCATGGGCAAGTGATGCCTTGGGTGTTGTCGCTGAGAATGCAGCATGCGCAGACCAGGTCACAATCGTTGCTGTTTCCAATCAGTCCATATTGCAGCTACCAAAGTGCGCTTTCACAGACAAATACAGAATTAATTAACATGTCCAGTGGCATTATATTGTCTATCAGATTGTCTGCCTCCTTACTGTCATCAGTAAAAGACAGAATGAAGTAAATTAGTGTTGGCCTAATACACTTTGTCGAAATCGTACGATCTTTGAAAGTAGTGTTATTAATACGCCTATTTAGTTTATCATAGACAGCATATATACAACTATAGACCTTGGCCTTGGTAGTAAATGTATAATTGTTTTAATACACCGTTTATAATTTATATAAACATTTGCACAAATTAATAACACTTATAATAATATTTATTTGTAATAAACAGCCTTGATATTCCATATATCCAATATTCTAAGTCATGTTCTGTTATTTCATTGGTGCAGTGTTTCGTAGATAATTTCTTTTGGGTCGAAAAATTTTCGAGTAGTGAAAACACATGAGCGACTTGTGACTAGTACGAGTTTGGATAAGGCAGGTTCGAGTAGCCTTGTTGTATGGTATGATACAACGGATTGCTAAATAAACTTTATGTGAACCAGTCGTTACATTTTCTTTTCTGATTTTTATGAGCAGTTGTGTTTTTTCTGCAACTAAGACAATATGCATTTATGCATTTCTGTTAAAAAATACATGTAATAATCCTAAATATGTTCTGTGTTTCTTTTAGGCACACTGCTTGACCATGTCTGTCACCAGTCAACATACAGTGTCTCCCATAACAGGATGTCTACCATCACGTCTGTCATCACACGATGTCTGCCGCCACATAACGTCACGCCTGCAATCACGTGACATTTGCTAATACAAGGCGCCTGCCGCCACGCCACGTGGATTGTCATGCTTCATCTGCCATCACACCACACCACAAGTTGTGATGTTTGCTGCCACGTGACGTTTGCCATCACATCACACCACATGACGTCTGTTCAAACAGACACTGATGCTGTCACATCTGTCGTCACACTGTGCCTGCTTTCATACCATGCCGCGTCTGCCATTACGTGACCTGTGCTCATACATAATATCTGCCATAATGCCAAGTCTGTTGTCATGCTACGTATGCCGGAATGCTACATCGTTTACTGCCATATGACATATGCCGTCACATCATAGTTGATACAGACATTGATGCTTTCACGTGTGATCATGCAATGTGTATCGTCACATCACCCCAAGTTTGTCATAATGTGATGCCTTCTATCACAACAGGCCACTCCTGCCGTAACATGATGCGTGCCATCATGCCACGTCTGTTGTCATGTACTATGTCAGATGTCAGGACACACCTCGTGTGTCATTACATGATGTATGTTGATACGTGTCTGAACTCATGATATATGTCATCATATTGTGTCTTGTCACAACGTTTGTCACCTCGCCTCATCTCGGTCCTCATTATAGACTTGTGTAATTTAGGTAATGAATTGTGCAAATATAATTTATCTGTGTGTCTTCCGTTTACATACATCATACACGAAACCACAGACTGCATCTTAGTACTTTCACAAGTTGTATGCAAACTGTGACTAAAAAACAAATAGCATAATGCTTTACTGTTCTGACACTATGGACACAGTTCTGACACTATGGACACAGTTCTGACACTATGGACACTGTTCTGACACTATGGACACAGTTCTGACACTATGGACACAGTTCTGACACTATGGACACTGTTCTGACACTATGGACACTGTTCTGACACTATGGACACTGTTCTGACACTATGGACACAGTTCTGACACTATGGACACAGTTCTGTACACTATGGACACAGTTCTGACACTATGGACACAGTTCTGTACACTATGGACACAGTTCTGTACACTATGGACACAGTTCTGACACTATGGACACAGTTCTGTACACTATGGACACAGTTCTGTACACTATGGACACAGTTCTGACACTATGGACACAGTTCTGTACACTATGGACACAGTTCTGTACACTATGGACACAGTTCTGTACACTATGGACACAGTTCTGACACTATGGACACAGTTCTGTACACTATGGACACAGTTCTGACACTATGGACACAGTTCTGACACTATGGACACAGTTCTGACACTATGGACACAGTTCTGTACACTATGGACACAGTTCTGTACACTATGGACACAGTTCTGACACTATGGACACAGTTCTGTACACTATGGACACAGTTCTGTACACTATGGACACAGTTCTGACACTATGGACACAGTTCTGTACACTATGGACACAGTTCTGACACTATGGACACAGTTCTGACACTATGGACACAGTTCTGTACACTATGGACACAGTTCTGTACACTATGGACACAGTTCTGACACTATGGACACAGTTCTGTACACTATGGACACAGTTCTGTACACTATGGACACAGTTCTGACACTATGGACACAGTTCTGACACTATGGACACAGTTCTGTACACTATGGACACAGTTCTGTACACTATGGACACAGTTCTGACACTATGGACACAGTTTTGTACACTATGGACACTGTTCTGACACTATGGACACAGTTCTGACACTATGGACACAGTTCTGACACTATGGACACAGTTTTGTACACTATGGACACAGTTCTGACACTATGGACACAGTTCTGACACTATGGACACAGTTCTGACACTATGGACACAGTTCTGTACACTATGGACACAGTTCTGTACACTATGGACACAGTTCTGACACTATGGACACAGTTCTGTACACTATGGACACAGTTCTGACACTATGGACACAGTTCTGACACTATGGACACAGTTCTGACACTATGGACACAGTTCTGACACTATGGACACAGTTCTGTACACTATGGACACAGTTCTGACACTATGGACACAGTTCTGACACTATGGACACAGTTCTGACACTATGGACACAGTTCTGACACTATGGACACAGTTCTGTACACTATGGACACAGTTCTGTACACTATGGACACAGTTCTGACACTATGGACACAGTTCTGTACACTATGGACACAGTTCTGTACACTATGGACACAGTTCTGACACTATGGACACAGTTCTGTACACTACAAAATATATATGAAGAATATGTCGGGGACAACAATCCAGGCTACATAAGTATATTATGTTCCATGAGGTTTTAACTTCACTAATTGTTACCTAATATTATGAAGCATTGTGAAGAATATGTTTTGCATATCGTTTAGAGTTCTTTGCATATCGTTTTGCATATCGTTTAGAGACTTTCTCTTATGTTTATATTATTTATTATGCTGTTTGCAAGAAGTGTAACTACCATCTGAGATGTATTAGCTCCATCAGGGCCTATATCATGATATCAGAAGATACACAATAGGGCAGCCCGCCTAGTTGTCATCACATCTATATCTTCACACATCACGCCAGTACAGGTGCACCTGCTTTGGTTGCCAGTCAGACAACGCATTGTGTTAGAGTACTTAATATTTATAAGGCGCTCCATGGTTTGGCGCCAGAGACCTTGCACATCTACTACATCCACGAACTCGCAACCCTCGTCCTCGCAGTTCTTGCAATTCTACTAGCATAAAAATCCAAATGGAACGAACTGCCACTGACTCTACGAGATGCTCCATCAGTTTATTTATTTAAACGTCACCTGAAAACATTTTTTAAAACAAACTCATGGTAGACAATAGCAAGATTTATTTACAGAACGTTTTAGTGACTTGTTAATTTATTAATATATATATTTTATTTATTTATTTATTTTGTAATTAATCAATTTATAACTAATTTATATATTATTTTAATTGTTTTATGTTTCTATATTGTGAGCGCATTCATTAACTATTAGTTACAGATCGCGTGGTAAAAGAACCTGTTTATAGTAATTATTACAGTGTATTATAAAGTTATTGTTAACAAAACACGTCTTTAAGGTGGTAAATCTCCCTTTAACCCCAAATTAATTAACCATAATTCTGACATGGACACCTATGTCGCTCATCCTATGTCTAGCCCAATGGGAAAGTAGTAAGGTAGCCGCATTCCGCCCAATTGCCCAAGATCCGACTCATCTCGACCGCCGTAGCACAACCAACCGTGTATGAACGTAAGCTTGCAACTGACCGCTGCTCGCATCTTCACCACTACAAACAAAACGTATCATTATTCCAAACATCACAAGACATATTATGCATTAATTTCAATTAGTGCCAATATACGCTACAACGTCATGAATATTTTTTTTTCTTGAATGTTCCAGTTCCATTCACAAAATAATAAAAGAAAATCCATATGATAAGTTGTGTTGAAACTACTTAAGATGTAAACACTAAAACGTTTTATCTTCTCAGAAATCATATTGAAAAAAGGAATTGAGGAACTGTCAAAAATTTACCCCAAAAATATGTGGTGATAATCCACGTTTACAAATCCAATCCCAAAAAGTCATCTTATGTCTGCTCTTTGACAAGAATTGTGGCTGGAGTGGACAATTATTCTCAATTATGGTAAGAATACGAATTTTACTGTATTGTTATGGCAGACCGCAGCTACAGGTATTATGCATCAATGAATAGACAAATCAATACTACATTATTAATATGGTTTCCCGAACAGAATATCAATTTTGGTAGAAAATGCCCACCGATATTTTCCATATTATATCTCCCCGCGAAGAAATAACCGTCTGCGTGACGAATCAAGCGAGACGATTGCTATAACACGTCACATTTACGTTGCCTGCGCATGCATGACTTGGGTTCGACGGGGCATCTCGTTTAATGTTTGGTGGGAATATTTAATGCACTTTTAAAACCTAGGGTTAGTTGATTAACCCCCTAGGGTTTCGTTTTTTGACCCAGTAGTCCGAGCGGGACGAAACCAACGCCAATGAGAGGAATTCGTCTCCACTATGAACATATTTCCCAATCAGTCGTGTATTTGTAATGGTTTTCTGTCAATACAGTTTTCACTTCGATTGATTTGCTGATTTGTGACAGATACAACCCAGTGTGAACGTTATACCCATTCCAAGCATTGCAACGTGCAACATTCTAATTGTGACCATGTACTGTTTTTGTTGCAAAAAAAGTGTGTTTTACTTGTTAGCGTAGTTGTATGCAGCTTTGAGTTTGTTTCCCCACTATTTTAAATGTTGACTTCAATAATTGATTTGCTGATTTTGTGAAAAATTCAACTCAGTGTCAACATTATACTCATTCCAAACATTGCAACGTAAAACATTATAATTATGACCATGTACTGTTTTTGTTGCAATAAAAATGTATTTTGCTTGTTCATGTCGCACCATTGAGTTTGTTTTCACACTATTGTAACACTTGAGTAAAATAAATACAAAAATACTCAAAAGACCATGTCTAATATGGATGAATTATAGTGATTTTGCCATTCTTCCTGTACACAAACGTATCTTACCTTTTATAGCAGAAATTAGTTCATAGAAAACAGACACATGTAATTATAAATATTAATTTATTGTCCAAATACATATAATCAATTACATAATCATTATGGAAACATCACATTCATGTAAGTAAAATATGTAGTGCTTTGTAGCATCAAGGGTATCACAATAGATGCTAGTAGCGGCATTATAATACTCATTACTAACAACCTAATGAAAATCCTCTAGTAGTGAACCAGTCGTTAAATTTCCTTCCACCAACAGAGACTATATCTGGTATTGATAAGTAGCACTTGAGACCTCTGTTCACCATTAAGTATGTAGCATTCACAGTACAAAATGTGATGATATCAGTGGCTATAAACTTACACTACCATACAACAGACTGAGAGCATTTTACTGACATGCAGCCACGTGCATTTTTTCATTGAATAAACACCTAAACAATTGAATGTATCACTTCTAATTATTATTTTCATGAGTATACAGATACTGAACATGTAAAAGCTCAAGGTAATCTCTACTCTTCAGACGAATGATCGCAAGTATACATCAAACAATGCAATCAAAGAAGAGTTATCCATCTGCCCCACTGGCATTTTCCAATGTCTGATCATTGAAATAGAAAATGTTGTCATAAACCAATGACATCCTACATACATTATGTCACATGAAATCTGTTCAAGAAAAGAAGAGTCACCCATTTGCACCACAGGGACAATCCAAATTGTGACTGTAAAAATAGAACACGTGGCAATGAATCAGTGACCCACCTGTCACTTATCGGCTTGATGTACTTAAAGTACAGTACCACCCAACAGACGGAGGGCAGTTTACAGACCAGGTGCCAGGTGCAATTTTTCACATAAAAAACACCTATGGTAATAAAAGACAAGTTAATATATGTGATTGTTCATGAGTATGTCACACACTCATATATACACACTTTACGATGGAAATGCTCTATGTAATCTCTACTGTCATCATCTTGCATCACACATGTCATCACAACGGAGCACTGTAAACTCTGATTAAATACAAACAGACGATATGCCCGTGAACAATGACATCCTACATGTTTCAGTCAGTGAAACAAACATATATACATCACATATCATGTATACAAACAACCGAGTGCTATATTTCTCAGACTAATGTGTATTATACTTTAAAATGACATACCGGTTGAGGGTCTGTCATCACATGAATATGTTCACTTCATTAATGACTCGGCCATGGCTTGTTCAGCCAAACATTTCCTATGTTTCTGGACATTCCATCTATAAATAAAGTACTGGAGATAAAACATGAAATGGCTTTGATTCATAGATCGTGCGCTGTATTTGATTTTTTTTAATAGTCGAATTAAATTGTTCACATATCTCAGAGTTTATGCCGATGTCAAAACTTGGTACCCGGCGCGACATGTAAACAAATGGACATTTGTGACTGAAACCCTTGAAAAATATCGTGGTAAAATTTACAACCCCTCCAAAACATTGGCTCCCTGTTGAGGGCATATTCCTCTAGTTGGCAGCTAAAATGATAAAACACCTCATTTGGAGGAGTTTCCATATATAGGAATGCTGAAGCAAAAGGATCTTTTCTACCTTCACTTGTAGTGATGACATGACAACCATAACAATGACCATGCAGCGGGTCAAACCAAAGGAATAAATATGTCGTGCCACTTCTGGCAGCTTCTGGGAAAGACTTGCAGCAATCACGTGCATCAGGTTTAGTTTAAAAAATGTTATATGATGGTAGGTCTCGTATCCTGCCACCATGCGAAGTAAAATAATAGCACATCTTTGACTCTCTAGGTTATCTTTCTCCAGAATGATGGATGAATCGGGAATTCCCTGCTCATCAGAATGAGTAGACTTAATCATTCGAATTAGTTCTAAGAGGAAACTATTAATGTCGTCTGTCTCACCAAATCTAACTGCCACTTTAATAAGGAAGAACACCTCTGACATGTCCCTCTTCAGTTGTTGCCATCGCCCAGTCCCATGGAGCACATAGGACAGAGAGTCGAGGAATCGGTAGTTCAAGAGTGATGTATTTGGACAGCTTATGCCAAGGACTTTCATAAGTAAACAAAGTCGTTGAATAACATCACATGGGTAGTCCTGATCAATGAATTTTGAAAAGACGGTGACACACTCCGCTATGATGTTATTCAAGATATTTGTACGCCTATTAGCCAAAATGTGTGGTGGTGTTACCACACAGTCACTCGTTGGTGACTTAAATGCCTTCAGAGAAACATTTTTAAAGAACATGCCAAGTTGTGTTCCATCACAGGCAAGTATTTTTGGATTGGCCTGACAGGTGTCACACGTCTGCCGGAAGTCTATACAAAAGTTGGCTAACCACGAAAATATCCAGTCTGTGAATGACTGCCTACTCATAAATGGTACTTTAGAGAAGTAATAGCGGGAACTTACCACCGAACAGAAAGCTGTAAGTGAAATATGACTGTTGGTGACAATATTAACAAATTCCCATGCTAGTTATTCTCCAGCTGCCGTGTACGATGACAAGATGTGTCGGCCGTCCTGTTGTCCTGAATATAGTAGGCGGCATGATCGCTCTTTGTCGATACAGTCGCGGTCAAACACCTAAATAAAACATGACAGATTAAACAATATAGACTGAAATTCATTTGTTTCACTGCTATACTTTTTTCAATATTTGTTGATTATTGATAATATGGTTACATAAGTAATGGGCGAGTTCGTTCACTCACATTACTTTAGAAATAAGAGAGTTATTCGGCGTGATACCGTAAAATAGTGGTAGGAAGGTTGGAGCCACAGCAAAGGAGGTCGCATGCGGGTTTAACTATGTTGCTGCCACGTCGATGTTTTGTCAATTTCCTTCACTCCGCGTTGAACGTTCCAGTTCATTCTGTTGAAGACGGATCTCTTGCTGTATGTGTCATGCATAGGAGGTTTTCGCGCAGAAATAGAAACGTCGCTGAATACTTCTCAAAGAAGTCGCGTTGGTGCTAGGTCCGATGTCCAAGTGGTGGTCTGTGCATTGCTCAGAACGTTGTAAAGGACTGGAATAATAAATGTGATAATTTATACGCCACAATTGACATGACATCGCTCTGTATCAAACATATGTTTTAGTACTTTAGTTAGACTTTAGAGACTTATGCTATCAATGTTTCTTTAATTACTCTTCCATCTCGTTAGTAACCAGACATGAGGCACGCCATCAAAAGCGCGCCGCTGTCATGTAGGCAAACAAGGTCCTTCAGAAACACTTCAATTTCGATTAAAAAAAACTGTTTCTAGAGGAAACAGTTTCTTTACAAGCTAGCACGTCGCTTTCGAAAATTAATGTGTATATATTAAGTAAAGTGCGCAGTCTGTTTAGTGAAAGAATGCGTATTTGTTTTTTAAACGTCGAACAAATGATTGATTGTTACATCTGGTAGCTGGCGAAATACAATTCCACTGTCGACATTTTAGCGCCAGTCAGTTGAATTATGGCACTCACGTGCTTCTCGTGAAAGCGGCGGACGCTGGCGGACGTGAGGGGCTGCATGACATCAAACTGCAGACAAAGCTGTTCACAAACAAGAGAAGAATACGAAGTGGTTACTAGGGTTTGCGATATTAATTTAAAAAGAGAATGAATCGAACAGGGAGGTGGTTGTAAATCGGCGTCTCGCAACTCCCCATTGTCTTCGTCGATGTGGCGTGATATCAATTCTGTGCAATAGAACAATACTCACTAGAAGCATCCCGTGCCCTCTTTGCCTGTATAAGACGCAGTCTCTACAGAGACGGCATGTCAGGACGAGAGTTGGTCTACGTGAGGTCTTCCTGGTAAGAAGCATGAAGTTTGCTGTGGTGACGCTGATGGTCGTGTTGGTCGTGGCCACGTTGTCACAGCCCAACGAAGCCGCAGAGAAGAAGAACGTCAGCTGTGTAAGCTTATTTTTCTTATTCCTTGTCGATTCCCATTGAGTTGGAACGTAATTGACTTGATAGGTATTATTCAAAGTGCGAAATAATACATGCACGTGTGATCGTGTGTGCGTGCGTGTGTGTGTGTGTGTGTGTGTGTGTGTGTGTGTGTGTGTGTGTGTGTGTGTGTGTGTGTGTGTGTGTGTGTGTGTGTGTGTGTGTGTGTGTGTGTGTGTGTGTGTGTGTGTGTGTGTGTGTGTGTGTGTGTGTGTGTGTGTGTAAGTATGTAGGTATGTCGTCTCAAAAAAGATAACTGTGTTTCCTATTTGCAGTAGTAAATGCAGTATTTATAGAATACTTGCTCTTAAAGGCCATATCTTGTCCAATGTTTTTTTCAAGAGAACTATGTGAATATACTTGTACATGTGTGTTATTCAATGTTATCACAAATCCGAAGCCACATGTTTGCCAAAACATTGATAAAATTGGTCATAAACAGTGACCCGTCACAGTGCAAACCTGTTTTCCGGAAACGTCCGAAGGCGCAGATACGTGACGTCAGTCGTGGAACCGGTTATACGGTCACACGGACTACGCGGCTAAATATTATTTCATTATAATTATATTTTAGCTGTTTTTATCATTAACATGAATAATTGATGAAGATATGTGTTGTGAGTAACAGTGGCAATTCAGGTTTTGACTGGAAATTGGGTGGAAATCTTCCTCAAAGACCCAATTTGTCGGCAGAAAATGGAACATTTTGTATGTAAAGGACGGGATCCATGCTACGCCTACGGCGAATAATATCACTTGTGGTTCAGATCTGCCTATGGATATATTTTACGAGGTGGAAGATGGATGACAAAATACAGTTACATGTCAATCAATCAACAGTCGTTAAAATGACTCAAAAGAAGCGTCAAGATGCGAACGAGTACCACAACAACACCACATGGCCATTTCACCACAACAAACTCAACAGCCAGTCGTCAGTGAGTTGCCGGACTCTCTCGACAGGTTCATGCCTCGGCCTGTATACGTAGACCGCACCGACACCAGACAATCTAACATCAGCAGAAACAACATTAATCTCTCAACTGTCATCATCATCACTGTCACGAAAATATATTTGACCATCGTATGCACCGGTCTCGGTAACAGAAGAGACACCACTCTCAACCCACCGGCCGCCATCTTATGAGTCGTTTACACGAGGCGGGCCACGCGCGGGGTGGCTGTCAATCAGTCAGGGCGGTCCAGGCTGGCGGCTGTTTTCCACAAGTGACGTCACATAATCTCACGCCGCTGTCACTCGGCAGTTTCCGTAAGACGGCAAATTTATAGGTTATTTTTATCTTGTACGCTGTTATGCGATTCATAAACATATTTTTACTAGCATCATCTGAAAGTGCATAGATCATTTCTTATTATGAAATACAGCACATTTTTTTCCAGGATATGGCCTTTAACGCAGAAATCCACAGAACACAAGTACAAAATACAGGTGAAATACAGAAACTACTCGTCCGGTATTTTATTAATAATTATTGTATCTTTCAGATATACCCCGGTGATGGTTTTTTAATTATGCAGAATAATAATGATTGCAACGTTATAATAATCTGACGGAGATATATGTTTAGGGAACAACACCGTTCACAAACGATTCATGTATTACGTTTTATATTTTCAGATTCGTATCCCAGATGGTGTCGTAAGCATTGTCACTATATTTATTATTATTATTCTTTTATAATAGGTGGAGTTACACATAAATACAAATGAGAAGAAAGACCATAACGGATATTCCAGAATCAATGGTCAATTACATAAGTAAGCCATGCAAATATTATATTCAATGTCCTTAATTACAGTACCCCATGTGTGCAGGTACATTCTGAGTTTCCTGTTCGACCAAGACTTTGATGGTCTGAGGCTTCCGAAGAAGCAATATATTTAAACAATGGTTGTGTGTATATTAATAAAACTATTATAACAAAGAGCACGTTGTTTCTTGTTTAATGACAAAGCTGCATGGTGACGTGTCCACACGGAACCTGTTCCTGCGTCGTCGGATGTATGCCCTGGTGGCGCCCCTGGTGCTTCGGTTGGAACTGCTGTAAATGCAGCTGCTTGCGAAACGGCGAGGCCTACTGCCGAGCCTATCGTAGGCACTGGTGCTGGCTGTATAAGAGGAAGCCATAAACCCAAAATAATGCGTCAAATCGTCAATGTATTATGGCAAGATGTGAACGCATCTTGAATAAAAAATAAACCTTGACGTATATTTGGATTGTCGAGTTGAGAGCCCTGCTGTCTGTTATATGCACGCATGTGTATGCACACGACACAGACAGCATACGTATTCATCGTTTCCTAAAATTTTACTATTTTGAATTTCATAAGTAGTAGACTAATGGCCCTATTACACTGCTTGTAGGCAACGGCAAACCGCGACGGCAAACGGCAAAATAAAAACCGCTCTATATTGAATTTCCGAGATCCTAGTACACTACCCGACGGCACGCCACTCCAAGCCAGTCCAAAGTCTACTAAAATGTTACTATTTTGAATTTCGGAAGTAGCAAACTAACCGTCGGCCCTTCATGTCTCAAAACAACAGACTATCCTATGCAAGGCGGCCGCATTAAATGAGGTTAGATGAAGAAATGGACGATCGGTACTCAGTTATGTTAATGACACCGACTAGCATTCACCCACCCATGGTGCAACACACTAAGAGCAACAGTTATCACAATTGCCTTGTTTTTATATGAAACTCCTTTCCACTGACAATATAATTCCTGCAATAGAACGTGAAAACAAGGCCACAGTGGCACACCTTCTGAAGACTGATAAACTATTCCATTATTTGGTTTCATGTTTCCAAGTAGAAAAGCAAATACGTAAAAAGGGTTTAGGTAAGTTCTTATATAGCGCAGTATCCAGTCCTCATGACTGCTCAAACCGCTTTACACTTAACTCCCTGGCAGACCTATTCAATTGAACACTATCTCGACTTGTCTGGGACGCATCCAGCCACGTTGCAATTAATGCGCGAAGACTATTCGTACACACATATCCACCACTGTCTATAGCCAGGTACTTATTACTGTGTAACTGGAGCAGCGTATAGTGAACAAACTTCAGAATTCGACTTTCGAACTCGGGTTCTCTCGTTTGAAAGTCCGAAGCTCTAGTCGCTGCACCGCGGCACTACACGCTACACGTAACTTCGCAAAACACAACTGTAAATAACTAACTTTGTGAGTGTTTTAATGCATCGCCATTTGGTAGACCCGAGACCAAAGGTTCAAAGAAATCAGTGTGTGCGAGTGTGTGTGCGTGTGCGTGTGCGTGTGCGTGTGTGTGTGCGGGTGCGGGTGCGCATGCGTGTGTGTTTGACAGATTCTACAACACAATAGCATTTAAAACGAGAATGTCAACATATTACTGATATAGTCGCTTGCTGTACGTACCTACTTGAATGTCCCGCAATTAGTACATAAATATCCACCACTGTCTATAGCCAGGTACTCATTCATACAGCTGACTGAACTGAGGCAATGTAGAGTAAATGAACTTGCCAAAGGTTCGACACCGCCGTACAGGATTCGAACCAGGGTTCAGTCGAGATTCCGAAGCTCTTTACGCAGCGCTACGCCGCTCCACATGTAAGATGTCGGGCGCGAGGCTGCCATGTTTTGAATAGAGTCCATCAGATCGTCCACAACCCGAGAACGAGCCAGCCGAGAACGAATTACACAATGAACAGAGTCACTGTAAGATATGCCACATGTGACCAACAAGTAGAAGACGACGTGGCTTGCAATGACCCGGAGGCCACGTTCACAGTTTAAAGCGGTTTAGCATTGACCATAGTCATAAATACCGAGGCAGATGTAATGCTGATCTAAATCATATAACATTGTATGGATTGAGTGGTTTTAGTAATTAAGTATGTGTGAATTTCGATCATCCACGTATTACGATACACAATTGAATTGCCTACGCCAAGCAATCGATGATGTATTCTGGATATTACACGCTGTTTTAGGTTTTTTGTTATATTGACAAGGCGTTATCTCTGTAGTGGTGGATACGTTTGCGTAATAACATAATTTCCAGACATCCATCCCTTCCTTCCTCCCTCCCTTCCTTCCTTCCTCCCTCCATCCATCCATCTACTCATACATTCATCCACACGCACGCCAACACGCGCGAAAACACACGCACATACACACACAAACACACACACACATACACACACACACACACACACACACATACACACACACACACACACACACACACAAACACACGCGCACGCGCACGCGCACACGCACACGCACACGCACACACACAAACGCGCGCGCGCACTTTTGTACAGACATACACGAATACATATCTCGAAAATTCATCACCAGCCCATCTCTGTACTATATACTATTAAACCGGAGTATTATTTAACATGTAGTATGTGCTGTTGCTGGTGATATATGATAACGAATTGAGAAATTTGATCCATTGAAATATATGTAAGTGAATAAAGACGCGATCCAACCGTTTTTACGTGGTTTACAAAGTAGTGTAAAAGCGGTAATAGACTTACAAACAAAGGTAGATTTTCATTTAATCAGTTTAATTACACTCTAAGCATCTAGGATTTAAACAATTCACTTGACGAAGATATGTATTTAAGTAAAAGTCACACAACATGTGTCTAAACTTTAACCTGTGTTTAGTGTTTCTTATTTTATCGTGTATTTTTGTTCCAGATTCTTGTGAAATTATGTTTTGGTAGCTTAGACGAAAATGTGTTCTTGGTGTCTCTTTAACAAGAAGGTTGCATTGTCTGGTTATTCTTATACTTTTGTCTAGAGTCTTTTTAACCGCAAAAATTGTAAATGACTTGGGTAATAAATCGTGTTTAAAGTCATACATAAATAGTGAGACCTGTAGTTTATATACATGTTAAATGTCTAGTATTTTATAGACTTAAACATCAGTTTGACATGTTAGAAAGTAAATCTTGTAGAGAATCCCATTGAGTCTCCAAACTACGGTAATTGATGCAGAACATTGACAGAGATAGAGATAGAGATAGAGATAGAGATAGAGATAGCTTGACTGGTTTAAATGTTTCAGAAAACTCAACTGCAGTAAAATATTTACAATCATTTGTGTTATCTGAAAGAGGAGAATCATCATACGTTTCATTTTCAATGTGTTTGGCTTCATTGAATATTGTTTTTAGTCAACGTTTTTGTTTGTTTGGATCCGGCTAATACTAATAGATTTAGCCAATTACAAAACATATATATATTAGAGTACATTATAGTGATCCACCTTTCAAAGTTCGTTGACATATCAAAACTGATAAAATTTAAAAAATAAGTACATAAATATTACTAGAGTATGAATGCATATCTTAATACACATCATAAGTACATATCAGTTGAACAGTTGAATAAATACAAGTAATGATAATCACCTTTATGTTAACAATTAACCAAAAGAATACAAATTCAATTGTTACGATCAAAGAATAAGGATATATAGACATCGCATGGATTTCTGTCAGAAAAGATAACAAAAAAGAAGAGAAAGGCCTTCTAGGTTTAGTGTCGATGACATCATGATGTGTTCGTGGGAGAGAAATAATAATTTGGGGGCAAGACTTAAAAAGAAAAGAAAAACAATCCTGTTTTGGCCGTTTTGCCAGTTGGCATATCAAACATACTAAACACCATTGACTGCAAGTGATTGAGTAATCACTTCCAGTGACAGTGATAACATAATAACACACACACACACACACACACGCACACACACACACACACACACACACACACACACACACACACACACACACACACACACACACACATCGTAATATCACATGCTAACTTAGAATGTTTAAGGGCACAGTAATAGCAAATTTGATTGAAAAAGTATCAAAGTATCAAAATAAAACAAACATTCGACTCTTAATTATAGAATAATACAATATTACACTGGTAACATAATAGGTTGTAACTAGTACGTTACAGTCTCTGGCCAGATGATCTTATCGTATGCCACTTAGAAATTAAAAGGCACAATAGTAACAACTTTGAATGATCAAAGATTGTTTCAAAATAATATTTTCGGGGAGACTTAAAAAAACCTCACAATTATAGAATACTGCGATAGTACAATGATAGCATAATATATTGTAACTACAGTGTAACATGTTGCAGTCTCTGGTCCGATAATCATAAATATCACGTGCCACTAAGAAAGTTAAAAGGCACAATACTAGCAACTTGGAATGTTGTTTTCGGGGAGATTTAAAAGCCACAATGATTATATAATAATAATACAATAATACAGTGATGAGACAATATGTTAGAACTAATATATGTTGCAGTTTCTGGCCCGATAACCATAGTATCGCATGCCACTTAGACAGTTCAGAGACAATAGTAGCAACTTCGAATGATCCGAAAAGGTTTCAAAATAATGTCCGAGCAGTTCTGTATAATATTTAAAAGTCTTTTGGTCCCAATAATGCCGTTAAACAAAGATCCGTCTAATATATGTCCAGGGGCCGGTTTCATGAAGCGGCTAAGAACGTCCTTAACGATAAGGTGATTGTCTTAGTAAATGACGTGATTTTTTTTATATAAACGAACATAGGAGTTTACGCAAACACGTGACGCTAAGTAATTGTGTAACTTTAAGTACGCTTCATGAAACCGGCCCCTGGTCCTTGCAGAAAGGATTTATTTTACTGTTCCCACGTTTGTTTTAACAAAAACCCTTCCTGCATGCATCCAGCAGTCATTGATTTTCTTTTCATTCTTGAGGCATCTTGTTGTGGAAGCAAGTGCTGCCCTCTTCGATGTCAAGTCTTCGTTGATGTTCAGTTTGATGCGTTGGCAGTACGCCTGGTCTCTCACCACCTCACTACGAAAACGTACAATTATTGTCCGTTTTCGGGGGCGTCCTCGTTCGTTGGTCTTTTTGCCTAGGCGGTGACTTATTTCCAGGTCACTGATACCAATGTCTTCTAACCCCAGTTTCTTTATTGTGTCGATGACTAAGTTGTTTGTGACTTCGTCTGATGTCTCTGAAATGCCGGAGATGATGAGGTTCGGACGACGAGTGTATTGTTCACATTTGTCCGCCGCCGTCTCCAACATTTCCGCGCGCTCAGTTTCATGGCGACAATGTCTTCGATTTGTCCGTCGAAGTTCGCAACGAAATGTTCATCTGTCAAGATGTCCATTACCTTAGCCATAATAGGGTCGTCGCTAGCTGAGCTGTCTTTGCGCGGCTTCAAACCCCGCGCGTCTTCGGCGACTACGGCCCAATCGATGATTGTTTGTGCGTGTGTGACTGTGCGCGGAGCTGGACTTTGGCTATGCGGCTTTGACAATGAAGGTAGCCGTCACGCATCAGTTGTATGGGCTTTGTTTAGGCGATAATTGACCACATACGAACACTTTTGAATAAATGTCTCTTCGGGACTTCATAGCGTTTTGATCACATTACATAGATGCACTACTCTCTTACCTACATGCTTATACCCATTTTGAAAGCGACTAAATTCAAGTGCCGTGTTAAAACATGTGTATTTCATCAACCCAAAACAGTCCACGTTACCAGTTAGTGACCATTATACTATATCCTGTATGCAGTCCAGGATGTTGTCGCCCCTGCTCTGAGATAACCCCAGACGCAACTGATCCGGCAGCGAATACGTGAAAAGGGTATATTATATATCCAGAGTTGCGCGCCAGGTTTGTCCTTGCGCTGTTGACTTTGTATCATTTTCATTTCAAGCGAGAAACATCAGCCGTGACGTCAGCAGACATTTGGAAACAGAACAAAGAGTTTATGTAATTGCTGCGGTAAAAACATATATATGTCTCCACTGCAGTACATGGTTACAAAGTCTTATATCTCTCTAGATAATTCCTAATTTAGATATGGTTTGTACGTTTGCCTTTCAGTTCTTAAGGTCGCAAGCTGCACAAAGGAGTGCAGCCCACTGTGTGGTTGTCCCTGCCCTTAGCTAGCCTTAGGCGCAGGTGGGCCAGCTGACAGTACATGTATCCAGGGTTTCGGGACTCAGAGTAAGTCACGGAAGCTGACTGAGAAGTTGACACAGAAGAGGCTTCAGAAGAGAACGCAGATGACAACTCAGAAGAGAACGTAGATGCAGAAAAATTAATGCAAAAAAAGGTGCAGAAGGGGACGCAGTAGATGAGGCCGAAGTGACTCCAATAGAACACGGAAGAGGACACAGAAGAGGACACAGAAGAGGACGCAGAATAGGACATGGGAAATGATGCTGAACAGTACCCATAGCAGAACTGAGAAGCGGACCCAGAAGAGGACACTGATGAGGACGCAGACGACCCAAAGTTGACGGTTATGAGAACCTATGAGTAAAACCTGGAGATATTTGTTGTTTTGATCCATCATATAGCGGGAATGGATATTTTGAAAGAACAGTTTCGTTAATAGTAGCTCAGGAATATGTTACAGCATTTTTAAATATATATTTTATCTGAACAAATAGGTGGTGATACAATTGGGGGATCCGGAACCAAAGTCCTACATTGAAGATTACATTCTGCACGACGTTTAGCCCTAGCTTATGGCAAATTTTTGTTTACTATTATTATTCGTATAATGCAGTAAAACCATTACACAAGATATGAAAATAATGCATACAATCAACTTAGAGGCTACGTGTTGTTCTGAATTAACAACTGGTTTCTCGACACCATACTAACGCTTCCGAACGATGGCGCCACTTGCCATATCATCAATGCCACAACTAGCCGCAATTATCCAGATTCTGTCGTGAGGCGCCACCGTCTATCGCAGGACAAGAGGCCCATGATGCAACATTGAAACGAAGATGATTGATTTCCCTAAATCACTAATGAAACTGACTCCCAAGCTATCGCGTCAAACAAGAGTGAACTCTCTTCAGTTTATTCGAACCTAACTTGAACTTTTATTACAATGACAATAATCGTAAACTGCAAGCAATAGTGCCTCCTTACGACAATTAGATCAGATTCACAGAATAAATTAGAAGAAGAACAAATGACAGAGTAAATTAGAACGGAATTCCACTGGTCCATATGTCACATTTCATAAACGTTAACTTGTTGATACCTATTATGGTCTGTAAAATTATTTAAAACGTATTTGCATAATAAAAAAAACATGTATAATGTAGGATTAATTGAGTGATAAATACACGCTCTGTCGCCGATATGAAGCAATGTCATCAGACGGTTAGTACAAAGGAGCCATCCATGGCCTAGTACGTCACGGTAAAATTGACTGTTTGAGATCCCCGCCCTCTTGCAGCGCTTAGCAACGCTGGCCAATACTAAAAGTACGTACATACGTTTCATTGGTGGAATGGCTCACAGTGGGAGTGGGCAAGGCGGTAGTTCCACGGGTAGTCGCACAGGGCTGTCGATCTCGGTTTTAGTTAACTTAGGCCTATTGCGGTTCCGAAATTTGGGGCAATCTCGTCCACCGTGTTCTTTCTAACATGTGAAATAAAAGATGTATTCAAGTAAATGAACATCCTTTACAGGCGCTTCATTGGCTGCTTTCAGAAGCATTGTTCCTTTCGTGGAGTACGCACTACGAGCGCCTTGCCCAGGTGTTACCAGCGTAGTATAAGACTGCACGTCATAACTATTATATTGAAACCATTGGGAGCTTTCTGTGTATCGATACGCTAAAACACTAAACAAAGCGTACTTCTGATTGCCAATGACGTCATTGTTATCAATCGGATAATGACATATAAATAAGCTAACAGGTTTTCGTCTCTTTTGTTATGTAACACTTTCCCAGAGACACCCCACCCCTTTTGTTATACTAACCCGGAGACCCCCCACCCGTAAGCGTCACGTTTCACGTGGATGACCCCTAACAGTAAAATGTTTCGTCCCCGTACAGTCCATTTTTAATTTACAATCAAGTTGTACTATAGTTTCGCTTAACAAGCAGTATATATATTATATAATATACATATATATATATATATACATATATATATATATGCATATATATATATATATGCATATATATATATATATATATATATATTGCAGCCATCCTTCCGTCTTCTCAGACAATGGTTTGCGCGGTAATTGTCAATTTGGTAATGTACGTAGCCTGGAGTGGCTTAAAGGTCTCAGTCTGGCGTGGCAGTCTCTGACGCACTTGTTACAGACATAGGCAGTTGGCTGAGAAGAGAATGCATGATTGGTAGATCTCTACTTTCGATGGTCCCTCTTTTCAGCCAGTTGTGTTGTTCTTGTGTCTTCTCCTCTTCTCGTGCATGTTTTAACGGTCGACTTCCAACGAGTGCGATCATCGGCGGCTGTCTCCCAGCTGTTTGCATTGAGTCCCGCCATCTTCATATCCCGTTTACATACGTCTTTTTACCGAAAATATTGGACGTGTCCCAGTGACAAGTTCACCATAGAATACATCTGTAGGTGTACGACCATCAGCCATTCGGTGAACGTGGCCGAGCCATCGTAGACGTCGTTGGCTGAACAGTGTGTAAATGTTGAAACACGAAGCACGCTCTGTATTCGTGACCATGTCCTGCCAGGAGTTCCGGAGAATGTGTGTGTGGCAGCAAAGGTGAAAGCTATTTATTCTCTTTTTTTGTCTTGTGTATGTTGTCCAAGCCTCTCTGCTGTAGAGAAGTGAGCGACCTGTCCCATGACATTAGCCATTTTGATATTGATAGTCAATCCAAATTCTTTGCAGGCGTGGGAAAGTCTGTCCATTAGTTGCTGAAGATCTTCCTCGGTGTGAGTTGCTAGCGTAGCATCATCAGCGAAAAGCATTTCTCGGATGAGGACTCGGCGGACTTTTGTCTTAGCTTTTATCGGGCGAAGTTAATCAGCTTCTTATCAGTTCTTGTGTGTAAGTAGACACACTCTGTGGATGTACCAAAGGCATATGATGGCATAATCGAGAAGATTATGCCAAAAAGTGTTAGTGCCAGAACGCATCCTTGTTTTCTCCACTGCGGACCTCAAAAGGTTCGGATGTAGCTCCGTCATAGTTGACTGTTGTCATGGAAGGAGGAGATCACACTGAGCAGTTTAGGGGGATAACCATCCAGCAGCTTAAATAATCCACTTCTGCTAACGATGTCAAATGCCTTTGTAAGGTCGATGAAGGCAATATACAACGGTCTCCCTTGACCTCGTAAGCAGAAGTGGATTATTTAAGCGGCTGGAAGGTTGTCCCCCTAAACTGCTCAGTGTGATCTCCTCCTTCCATGACAACATGGAGGGCACAGTCGACTATGACGGAGCTACATCCGAACCCTTTGAGGTCCGCAGCGGAGTAAAACAAGGATGTATATATATATATATATATATATATATATTAGCTTATGACAACAACGTTTTGAACAGCGCAAACGAGACAACAACATTTCTAACATTCCTTTTATGACGTCACTCGATGTTCTGAACTTCTGACGTAGTTTCCTCTCCATAAAATGTTGGAATTTATTACTATATGCACCATGTTTTGTAATCGCTCCAGATAGACAAATCTAGAACTTCACCTCCGCATAATGTGTGTCAAACGTACACTTATCGTCATAAAATATATCGCTGATGAAAATTCAAAATAACGAACATCCATCTTCACTCGTTGACTAAGCAATGCCTAAATACGTGACCAGCTAGCAGGTGATGCGGCAGTTTTGTTTATTCACACCGTTCGTCGTGTCTAGCGCCTTACTGAACTCCCGCAATAAAACTCGATGTATTGCAGGCGTATCACCGCACACGTAACATGCTAAATGCACCTCGAAAAATACACGTCGCAGGAACAAACCCGGCGAACCGGGCGGATCGATCGGGTGGAGTCGAAAACAATTTTGGAGTGGGAGCGTCGGACCGCGAGGGTGATTAATAACCCCCCCGGTATTGTGCAGACGCAACGATCGCATGTACACGGCATGCATTGGCGTGCGAACTATCTGCTCCGACCGGCAAGCGGACACATAATATTCGGGTTGTCTTTTGTTTGCGTTGCCCGATGACGAGCGGATATCGCCATAGGTTGTTTTTTCGTAGACAAGGCCGAATACAAAATTCATAGTCTGGTCACTGATCTGACTGCTGAATAATTACGCACAGAGAAATCGTGACAAGAAGAATGGCACCACAGAAGAAGGCGTGGCGGGAACGAACATTGGAATATCTAACTGAATGCAACCTGTTTATATCCTGAGTGTCTACCAAACACGGTGAGTGAGTGAGTGAGCGAGTGAGTGAGTGAGTGAGTGAGTGAGTGAGTGAGTGAGTGAGTGAGTGAGTGAGTGAGTGAGTGAGTGAGTGAGTGAGTGAGTGAGTGAGTGAGTGAGTGAGTGAGTGAGTGAGTGAGTGAGTGAGTGAGTGAGTGAGTGAGTGAGTGAGTGAGTGAGTGAGTGAGTGAGTGAGTGAGTGAGTGAGTGAGTGAGTGAGTGAGTGAGTGAGTGAGTGAGTGAGGGAGGGAGGGAGTGAGTGAGGGAGTGAGGGAGTGAGGGAGTGAGTGGAGTGAGTGGGAGGAAGGAAAGAGGAGTGGAAGGGAGTGGAGTGGAGGAGGAGGGAGTGGAATGGAATGGAAGAAGGATAATGGAAAGATCTGTTTTGAAATGGGAATAGAGAGCAGGACCAGCCCTTAATGGATGGAATGGACGAAATGGGGTGGGGTGGAAATAAGTAGGGAAAAGGCTCGCAATGCTCGTTTGGACTTGACTTTTATATATGTTAGCAAAAGTTTTATATATATATATATATATATATAAAGTCAAGTCAAGCGAGCATATATATATATATATATATATATATAGAAAGGTAACCATTTACACAAAGTTAACCAAATACGTCCACTCTTAAGCAACGATGATATGATCGTGCTGAAATAGCTTAAATGATATACTAGACATGTCATCTGTTCGCTAACAAATTAACATCGGGCTAAATATAGTTGTTCGATCAATATCTTTATTCGTCAATAATTGAAGGAAGCCATCATGCCTGAAGTCCTGTGGCTAGAATATAGGATCGAAGATAAATATAAATGCAGGGAAGGCAGTGGTACGACTTTGTATATGGTTCTGCACGTGTTGGAACTTCGATTTCGTTCTGTATGACACAAGGTCTGTCTGCTGATTACGGTAGGCCTACATTATCGCCCACAAGGGACAATGTACTTTTGACCATTTATTTATTACACGCTCAAAATGTTCTGGAAATGGCGACACGGTTGTGAATTCAATAAATATAAACTGAAAACGAAAATTTCGTTGTATATGATTATTGAGAGCAGTGGCCATATTTTTTTTCGTACAGACTTTTTTGTGCCTGTTCGACTGTGAAAATTTCATATTGATTTCATATTTTACGTAACATTCAAACTTTCAAGTCACTAACTTGGCAGCCTTTGTATTAGATATATTGATAGCGGTTGCATTGCGATCGGCGATAGCCTATGTAGCATATGCCTTGGAATGCTTCTATTGTAGATCTTGATGTTTATTTTTTACAATTAGATACCTTTGACAAATTGTTTAGTATTGCACAACCTGGTAATCTTTTTTTTAAATTGTGTACCCTATAGTGTTATTTGCATATCGTAGTTAGCAGTTATAACATAAGATAATATATTATTTATTGTCTCAGATGAGAAAGTTGTCTTGGTGCAGTACATACATGAATGCATTATACCAAAACATGCAATAAAACAGCAGATAAAAAAGCATGCACATCATCTATTATGATGAGACATGGCTAAAATATGGCCAAATACCTGTGTATGTATTGTTATGATGAGCGACATTGACAGCAGGCATCATTAGTTATGCTATTTGGTGGACAATGGCACGATGGAGAGATAGCCTTTGCTTTCTATAACATGATGACAGACGCATGTTTTACTTTCACATATGCTGTATACGGGAAATAGCTCTTGCGAATTTAATTAGCAGTAAAGGTGTAATAAAAAATAGCTATTGTAACTAAGCCGTTTACAAACATATCGAGTCTCTTGAGCGTCCGTATGTCTTAACGAACCACACAAAACGTAGCAATAACCCAGCTGTATCGGTATATAAGCTAATCAGAACAAGAACGAAGTTAAATTTGTTGGGGGTTCCAAATGGAAGATCACAGTCACATGATTGTGCGCCTGATATTTTTTGATGTACCAGTGCTGTAGTGTCATACAATAGATCCAGGTAGAACGAAAACATACCAAGTTTATTACATGTTTAACAAGGTAACAGGGACAGTAAAGAGTGGAAGGCGGACATTGCACGATTTCTTGAAGCATCCTGGGAAAATACTAGGTCTATTGAAAGCAGCTGTGATATTTAGTATACGTGAAAGTTGTAACTGCAATGGGTGTGCTGCATTTGTGTATTCATAAGAGAAGACGCCTACTACGGGGATAGTTCTAACCGCGAGTCCGGATTGCAAGAAAGACAGCTACAAAGAACGGGATTAGCGAATATATTCTAATAAAACAGGCTTGAATAAATAATCGTCACTGGCGCCGAGATATCTTGACTTTGGGAACAATACATACAGAATGTTGAAATTGTCATGACTCAAGACATATGAACACTGTGTGCTAAGCTTAACGCAGATACCACAGGTGGCGTGTTGTTCCCATGACGCCTTGTCCCGGTGTGTTATTTAATTAGATTCCGACCGCCCACAATCTACTCGGATACATGAACACTACTCAAATCCCTGTTTGTGTAAAACGACCACTCATCAACACAGAAACTGACATCCTCGAATGAATTATGCATGAACAAAATCGAAGAACTAAATTAGGTTCGACGTGTGTTATTGAGAAGAAAACTGACTTGACGGAATTAACACCATTTCAACACATGATGATATCATTGTGGTGCGGTTACGGAGAAGTTCTGATTTTAACTGAAGATACACGTCGTAATTCCACTGCAGTGAGCTTAGGTGAGTTCAGACTTATTTGGCGCAACAGTAATATACACGACAACGTGCTATGACTTCATAAAATATCAATCAAGTAAGCAATAAGAATTTTCCTACGGCAAATGGCATAGTAGTGCTTAATCTTAACTTTTGTTGGTGTCCCCCGGGGTTCTGTTCTTGAGCCTTTGCTTTTTACTCTTTACACCACGCCACTAAGCGCTGTTATACAAAGGCATAACTTGGGTCATCACCGTTATGCTGATGATACTCACATCTAAATTTCGTTGCCTACCCCGGATACATTTAACCAACTTAGTGACTGCCTCCAAGATATCTTCCACTGGATGACTGACAGCAAATTGAAATTAAATGCAAATAAAACTGAATTTACCATTATTGGTACTCCAATGCAGCGTAGTAGACTTGATGGTTTCCCTCCGCGTACTTTAAATCAGCATATCACGCTCGGTGCGGAATCTAGGAGTGGTCTTTGATAGTAACTTCAATTTCCGACAACACATATCTCAAACGTGTCGCTGCTGTTTTTATCATATTCATGATTTTCGCCGTATTCGCCGGTATTTAATTTAATGTTGCTAAAGCTATTGCAACAGCGCTTGTTAGCAGTATACTTGACTATTCCCTCCTTTATAATATCGCTAGCAAGGATATTACAAAACGTCAACGTTCCCAAAATTGTTCGACAAGGGTAGTTACAAGATCTCCTCATTTGTCTCGCTCTGTACCACTTTTGAAATCTTTGCATTGACTTCCTGTACGATATCGTATAATATTTAAGATCTGTACCATTACATACCAGGCACTGTCCAGTAAGCAACCATCTTATTTGCATCCACTGCTTACTCTTGAAAGAAAACCTATCCAGCTTCGATCATCTAGTTCTGACCTATTGTTTGTTCCTAGAGTCAACACTAACATTGGAACTAGGGCTTTTTCTGTTGCTGCACCCACTCTTTGAACTATGCTCCCTCTTAGTGTTTGATCAGTTGAAAATATTACAAAATTCCGTCGTCATTTAAAAACTTATCTTTACAACCTTGCTTATCCACCATAGCTCCCTAGCGCCTTGACGTATATGTTGACAACTGGAATACTGCTTATGGGTTTTTAGATTGACCAATCATTTTGTTTTGATGCGCCTCTGAGCTTGGTTTCCAAGGATTTAGGCGTAATAGAAGTTATTTATTGTTACTATTATTAATAATAATATAATAATATCGAAAGTCTTGATTGGACTGAAGGCTGCCTTCGTTATAAATCAATAATCAGATAATAAATAGGCATACTGGTCATTCTGATGAAAACGAATTTTCTGGTAAAGTGGTTTCGATGTGGAATGGATCGGAAATGGCACAAAGTCTTGCACAGTGCGCGCATGACGCGTTTTCTACGGTATCAAAACCAGGAAGTCTTACCCATACCATATGCATGCAATATGAACAATTCATGATAATACTAATGAAATGACTTCTTTAGCGCCAATAGCATCGATAAATCCGAGCTCAGTGGCGCAACAAATCCAAAGGATTACGCGTTCTCAATCTCATGTACAGGGCAAACGTCAACAGATGGATGGAATAGCTAAGAAGCTAAGGATGGTATGCAATATTTAAAATGACATTTAGATGACGGCAAAATGAAACTATATTTCTCACTGACTTAACACCAACAGGGAGTAAGTTGCACAAAGTGGGTGCAGCGACCGAAAAGGCTCGAGTTCCAACATTCGTCTTAACTATGGGAACAAAAAGTAGATCAGAGCCTGCCGACCGAAGCTGTTTGGGTTTCTTTGCTGGAGTAAGCATAGAATGTAGGTATGCAGGTTATTTGGATGATAGGGCTTGGTGAGAAATTGTAGAAATTTAAAGAAATAATGCGATATCGCACAGGTAGCCAATGCAGTGATTTTTAGAAGTGGTGGCACTGAGCAAGAAAAAAGAGGAGACCCTGCCAAAAAAATTTGGACACTGAAATTTTGTAATGTCCTTGCTAGCGATATTATTAATATAAAGGATGGAATTGCAATAGTCAATTCTGCTGCTAACAAGAGTTGTTGCAATAGTTTTAGCAACAGAAAAGTATACATACCGACGAATACGGCAAAGGAAGATCACGGATATGATAAAAACAGCAGCGACGCGTTAGATATATATGTTGTCTAAATGTTTCGTGATTTGTATATATACCTTGTGATATAATTTCAAATTCACGACACATTTGATATACACTGTTCGTCTCGAACGATTCTGGCACTGGTAAGCGGGACAATAACCGAAAGTTCGGATAGTCACTGAAGACCCTTGACGACCCACTTCCATAGTTGCACTCTATAAAAATGTGCTAGGAAATAATAATTTAATACGTCAGTGCTTGCTGTTAAATTGGTGTAATGTGCACCGATAGTTTCTACAAAATATAAGTATACGATATAATTATACAGGTACTGTTTTGACATTTTGTTCAAATATGTCAGCGTCCATACATCAATTTTAAATATAACCATTGCTATATACGTTTTATACATTATTATTCAGTTGTACTTATTTGGGGCTGAACTATGCAAGGATACATCGCCTTTACTTTGTTCAGTGTGTGATATATTTAATACTGAGTATTTCGCAAAGTGGAAGATCAGGTATCGTGCTTACGTGTGTGCGTGTTTATGTTGGTTCGTTCGTGTGTGCGTATGTGTATGACAACGGACCTAAATATTGCCCTGCTAGCATGCATAATTTTGGAGATAGTAAACCCTCCACTACACCAGTAAACCCGACAAAATGGTGTTGGCGCTATTGTTGTTGTACAGTTTAACCTAATTTAACCAGAATGCCACTCAGAGTAAAAAGCAAATAACAAGTGGACAAGAAAGCATTTGGTGTTGTGTGTGCGTGCGTGCGTGCGTGCGTGCGTGCGTGCGTGCGTGCGTGCGTGCGTGCATGCGTGCATGCGTGTGTGCGTGTATTATATAGCCGGCCCTTCTGAGATATTTGTCAATGAAGTGTTTAAACATATTCATATTGCTAACATTTACACAATATCAGCAGATACGTATCCCATTCAGTTATACTCCTCTTTGAGAATGAGTACTTTCTGATATATATTATACAATGTTCCTTCATTACTGTTCCTTCCTTCTGATGTATCCACGGAGAGTTGCCTTCAGGAAGTTCAGCTAGTCGAGCTTTCAACGTACTACACCACTGGGAACAAACAGGCCCAATAAGAATCATTGTGACGTAATGTGTTCCATCAGGCCGCGTTATCTTCGCGTCCGTAACAACATAGTGCTCATGTCGTTGCCTGATAACAACGCCGCGTGCTTAGGGGTGAGCTCAAAATATAGACATTACGCGTAATTTGTTTCATGGGAATAAGGATAAAGGTATAAGTGTATTGGTCCAAATAGCAAAACATAAATTATTTACATTGATAAACAATATACAGTATACAGATCTCTATGACAAATACAAACATTGAACTGCAAAATAAAAAACTATCAATAAAGAACCAACAAAATAATAAATTTACACGTTTAGCCAATGAAACTCAAACGGTTTTGTGTGGAACGGAAGACTCCTATTCAGACCAACAATTTCATAACCACTCACATTTTAGATGGCAAATATTCCTTATGTATATACATCAAAAATACCATTCCTACATTTTATACACGAAATTACTGTACATATTAATTATTCAATTAATGATTGCATACTTTCTGTTTTAATAGTACTCCAGTTGCAATTTTTTACATTCTCTCACAGCTCTCTGTTGAATGGTCGGTATATGTAATACCTGCTCAGTATTTTCTTTTGTGTTTTCACGTATGTATACATGGATTGAGAGTTTACTAAAATATTGACTTGCTTACTTACTTATGACGATACATATGAATGAAAAAATTTGCATGTTTGTAGAAATATATTGTATTGTTATCATGACAAATGTTTTATGCATTTTGTTAAGGAAAACCAAGTGTGTATAATTTAAATAATTGGTCTAAAAATTAAATTACCAATACGGTTACATTTTCCATCAGAAACGTGAAAGGAATTTCTGTTTACTATAAAACATGATTAGCTCCTACAACAGCGATCATATTTGTACTTAGTGAGAGGCTCTCGTTCCAGGAAATGGGATTTATGATATTCTATTTACAGACTGTTACTTATTATGATCAAAGATCACACGCACACAATGGGTATTCGCTCATTAGTTGCCGTGTGGCCGCGTGCTTACCAGAGAGAAGTCGATATGTTGTTCGATTGAACAGGTCTGCCAGGGAGTAAAGTGTAAAGAGCTTTGAGCAAACCCAAGTCTAGATACTGCGCTATATAAGCGCTTATCTTTTTACCTTTCACAATTGGCTCACGTATTTCTTATATTTACTGTTGCTATAAGCTTACATTGAACATACTGTTACGATAAGCTGGAATGTATCTACTGTTTTACTAATAATTAATCATACTGTTACATGTTTCGTTATGAGATAGTTACGTCGTTTTCTGATTCAGGTTCTGATTCTGACATCGATGCTTTGAGAACGACTTTTAAGCAATATAAAAATTTCCCGCGTGGTTCGTCTGTCTGTTCTTGGACTCGTGGGGCCGTCTCTTTTGGTGAAGCTCGTGGTAATTGAAGAGTATACTGAGAGCCCGTCACGCACTCTTCAAACAATGCGTAATCTTTTTATGTGACGCATAGTTTTAAGCCAGGCGCCAGATTGGACGTATCTATTCCCAGACTCGTGGCATCGCTGGCGGGTACACATCACTGGGATGTACTGCATGCCTACTTAGAAAAATACACGACAGTTGTCCCGCCTATAATATAAAAGAATGACGTCGCATCTTCATCTTCACCTTAAGGACATAATCGTGGTTAAAAATTGAATCGACCATCTGCTCACTGTCCTGGGTTATTATTGATATTCCCCACCTAACAAGTAAAGGACCATTTGTTGTTGTGTTCTCGGTCACGAAAGGGTTCGGAAACAATGGTATATAGGACAGTTAAGGCGTCTTCGGATCATCATGATTGGTCGGCCGGGGCGGGAGCATAGATGAGCCGTTTCCATTTTCGTCTTCCGATAGCGAACATCAAAAACATGTCTGTAGGACCTAACATGGTACATTTAGATATACACATCATCATTTTCATATCACCGATACCTACATCAACAGGATTATACTCGCTGTTGTATTTCAAGAGATGTGATGAAGGAACATGATGTCGTTTCCAATTTGTTAAGGACCGGATGGCAATGATGAGGTCAGATCTAGAATATTGCTTTATTGTTTTTGCATTTTATGTGTGCATAATGTAGAGGCATTCACCATATGGGCAAAGTACACGCCCCACACGTTCGCATGCACACACGAATGCCCGCACGGACGTACGCCCCACACGTTCGCATGCACACACGAATGCCCGCACGTACGTACGCACGTACACACACACACACACACACACACACTCTCTCTCTCTCTCTCTCTCTCTTTCAAACGCACACGCATTCGAGCAAGCGCACGCGCGCACGCAAACACACACTCACGGCGACTCAGCCTGACGCAAACAATGTGGGAGAGTTAACTGAACTGTTTGGGTTTCTCGGTGCGCGTATCTTACGATGATTGTTCCCTTGACGTCCTGTCACCTATAACTCACGGCAGCAATGCGTTTCCCGAACAAAGGGTCACACAGACATACATAAACCGCAATTTAAAATGCAGGCTAGCACTTGCACAATGGCATACAACGTATTCCTCTTGAATATACTATTATGTGACTGAACGTACAACAAAAAAACGTGCGTTCTATAATTGTGAACTGCTGGATTTGTGTTTTGTTTGGCCCTGAAATTAATGTTAACCTTGACTTACTTAGACTTAGTTCCTCCTGTTCCTTTCGAGACATCGGGCGACGAGCTTTCTCCATCTATTACGGTCTTTCGCAATTTATTTGGCCTCATTCCAGGTAATTTCCATTTCTGCCAGATTTTCTTTAAATGTCTTGCGACAGGTCTTAGTCGGCCTTCCTCTCCTTCTGTTTCCACATTCAGGCACCCACTCCATCACTACATATGTTATTCTATATCTTGGTAAACATAGGATATGTCCCGTTAGTCTCCGTCATGCAGGCTACCCAGACATGTCCTCCTCATCACTTCTTCATTGGTGATGTGCTCTCCCCATGATATGCCCTATATGAACCGGAGGCATCGCCGGTGGAATATGTCTAGTTTTTGTGTGATATATTCCACGTTTCACAGGCAAATATCGCTGTTGACGATTGACGCGGAAAGACGTAGTTTTATGTCCTTTCTGATGATGGTGCTGGACCATATTGGACGCAGTCTTTGGAACACAGCTGGTTCCTTGTCTATCCTCGCTCGCACATCTACTTCCGCGTCGCCTTCCCTAGAGATGTAGCTTCCGAGGTAAGGGAAGTTCTCGACGCACTGCAAGTTTTGCTGACTGATCACAATGTGGGGGTCAGATCCATCACCAACTGACAATGTTTTTGTTTTTTCGTAGCTGATCCGTAATCCGACCATCGCTCCATTGTCGTGTAAATTATTGGTCATCTCTTGCATGATCTCCGGCGTGAGGCTGAACAGTGCAATGTCGTCGGCAAAGTCAATGTCTGTCAACCTATTAATGTTATCCACTTAACATCAAAGTTCGGACCTTTCATCGTTTTCCTCATGATGAAGTCGATAACAGCAACAAAGAGGAAAGGGGACAGGATGCAACCTTGACGTACACCAGTCTCTATATCGAACATGTATGTGTAGCCATCGTTGGTATTGACGCAGCAGTTGGTGTTTCGGTATAGCGATTTGAAAATGTCTAGATACTTGTTTGGTACGTCGTATAGCTTCGGGATATGTCATAACGACTCTTTGTGGACACTGTCAAAAGCCTTCTTAAAGTCAATGAAGTTGACTAAAAGAGGTATCTGGAACTCTCTGCTTTGCTCAATGGTGTTTCGCAATGTGAAGATCTGCTCACAGCATGACCTTCCTCGTCGAAAACCAGCTTGTTCCTCCCGGAGGTGTTGGTTAACTGCTGTCTTCAGCCGGTTTAGGATCACGCTGCAGGACACCTTTCCAGGTACTGATATCAATGTTATTCCTCGCCTGTTATTGCAATCGCACAGGCACCCCTTTTTGGTAACGTCACGATCACTCCTCGTCTCTAATCATCAGGGACTTCCTCCTCACACCAGATGTCTTCCAAATTGTCTGAGATAGTGCAATATATAATCGGTATATGTTTAGTTTGGGCTTAGGTTTGACGGGATGCCACAAGGCGGCAAGTAGATAAGAAATTCACGTGCTTGTTAACGCCAAAACATTGTAATGGGTCATGTGCATTCCAGATACGTTAGAATCACAACTGAAGATAGCTACGCAATTAAACGGGATATATTAGCTGACTAAGGGATACAATATCAGTAGTATAGGAAATGGATAACATTAAAAAGGCACATACATTATTATATGTTAGAAGATAATGAACAACAGTGAAAGACAATGGAAAACACGGGAAACAATGGAAGTTAACGAAATAACGGAAGACAGCGGAAGGCACGGAACAAAACATTGAACACCATTGAATGCTTCTGAATACAATGGAAGACAATGAAACGCAACTAAAATGAATCGCGAAATTTAGCGCGTGTCTCCTAAATTAACTATCTAACCACTTGTACGGATTTGCACTATATCGCAGACATTTTCGTTGCATTAAAGCAGTAGTAATTGACCCACATGCAGTGTAGATCTAGCACAATTGGAACTGCTAGACATTCTGGATCCTGACCAAGAAGGCAATCAATACCAGACAGTTTTATCCTAAACTGCGGGTTTGCGCGCGAACAATATTACGTCACGACATCGTAATGCAATTAATTGTAAAAATAAATCACAGGAATCCTGACTCACTGCCACACGGAAAAGGATAATTTTGGCACACACGCAATTTGCTTAGACATAAATAAACAAATTGTTGACAAACGTAGTACTATAGTTTTCGTGTTTTGTTTCTAATCGTGTCAACAGTTGTACAATTGTTTTATATAGCAGACCACAGAACGTATTTTAAAGTATACATATGCTTAAATAAGATGCAACGTAAACGTGCACGCACAAAAATATGTTATTCAACCCTGTATTAATAAGATGATAACAACTTAGTTTAAAAGACGGTTGCATGTTCCTTTAACATGAATCAGCCAGATGTTAGTATCCATTAAATAATAATAATAATAAGCAGCCATGAAGTATGTCGCAGCAAGTGTTCTTTCGTTTGTGTGTGTAAACCAAGAAATGTTCATTGTATATGCAAGTGCCTCTTCACTGTCATCAATGGCAGCTGTTTAGTATTTAAATGTTGTGTTTATAATTTGAAAATTTCGCTAGCGCAACTTTCTAATTGCCAACACTGTTTCGTGTTTCCTTCAACACATGGTGTACTCTAGTATAAAGAATAATGGTTTATAAATGAGGTACAGGCATAATAAATTGTGTTATTTCATCAAGTAACAAGAAAGAACCACATGCGTTTTGCGTTCACAGATACAGTCCGAAATCCCCCCTCCCATCCTGAAGCATTGGTTATACACGGAAGGTGTGCAGAAGGGGTTATACTAGATGAGCACAAAACAAGTAGGGTTGTAAGTAGGGTAAGGCTCAGGGTTAGGGTTAAGGTGTGCGTATTTACAAAAAATGGCCTTGAACAAGTGCAATAATTTTAATAAAATAGTTCAGTTGTTCTGCCGGCTACGGATCGATTCCTACGCAAATATAGGACCAATAACTCAAGATTCAGTCCCGTACGCCGGAAGTGTTATATATATATATATATATTAAATAAAACAAAGCTTCACAAATAATTGTATTTGCCGTCCGTTGCACGTATGCCTTGAACTAATAAGGTACGTATTCAATATAATCCACAATCCCTACGCATATGCCAACCAAG